>VXAZ01002631.1:414089-462395 GCA_013399875.1 Gymnorhina tibicen | reverse complement strand
CAAGCACCACCGCGGCGCCCCCTCATCCTCCTCCCCCCGCCGCGGCCGCTCGGGGAAGGGGCGGGACCCTGGGGGGCGGGCCCAAGAGGGCGGGGCCAGGACACTGCGGCGCGGGGGGTACCTGCCCGGCCAGAGGCACCGCCCCCGCCCCGCCCCCCGCGCCCGCGGCTGCTTCCGGTGTGACAATGGCGGCGGAGGCGTCTCGCCTCTGGAGCCGGCTGCCCTCAGACGATGTCCCTCCTTCGCCCCACGGGCAGGGTGCGCGCCGGGGCGGGAGCAGCTCCGTGGGGAACCCAACTCTGCTCAGCGGGGCTTCCCAGGAGTCTGAGAGTTCGCCCGCTGAGAAGAAGAAAAGAGCCTCTCGTATGACCCCGTAGTACGTACGCATTTGCAGCCAAGAATTTGTAGTAGAATCAAGCACCTTTTCTACACGTTTTTAACGCTTCCAGGGATGGTGCCTCAACCACTTTCCTGGGCAGCCTGTTCCAATGCCTGACTACCCTTATGATGGAAGAATGTTTTGTAATACCCGGTATAAACCTTCCTTGGCGCAGCCTGAGACCGGTTCTTGTTAACCTGGGAGAAGAGGCCGATCCGCACCTAGCTGCATCCTCCTTTCAGGCAGTTGTAGAGAGGGATAAGGTCACCCCTGAGCCTCCTTTTCTCCAGGTTAAACAACCCCAGCTCCCTCCGCTGCTCCTCGAAAGACTTCTGCACCAGACCCTTCACCAGCTCTGTTGCCCTTCTCTGGACATGCTCCAGCACCTCAGTGTCCTTCCTGTGCAGGGCCCAGAGCTGGACACAGAACCTGAGGTGTGGCCTCACCAGTGCCGAGTACAGGGGGATGATCCCTGGTCCTGCTGGCCACACCGTTGCTGATACAGGCCAGAATGCCATTGTCCTTCCTGGCCACCTGGGCATGCTGCTGGATCATGTTCAGGCACTGTTCATGTTCAGCATTCCTCAGCCCTCTTCCACCGTGCAGTTTTCACCTACTCTTCCCCCAGCCTGAAGCACTGCATGGGGTTATTGTGACCCAAGGGCAGGACCTGGCACTTGACCTTACTGAACCTCTTACCACTGGCCTTGGCCCAGCAATCCAGCATGTCCAGATTCTTCTGCAGAACCTCCCTACCCGCAGCATGTCAACACTCCCACTTGGTGTCATCTGCACAGTGACTAAAGAGGTACTCGATCCCATCCAGGTCATTGATAAATACATATATAATGTATAATACAGGCCCCAACACTGAGCCCTGGGGAACACCACTAGTGACCAGATGCCAACTGGGTGTGGCGCTATTCATCACCACTCTTTGGGCTCAGCCATCCAGACAGTTTTTTATCCAGCAAACAACACACATATCCAAGCCACAAGCAGCCTGCTTCCCTAGGAGAATACTGTGGCAGACAGAGTAAAAGGCTTTGCTCAGGTGCAGACAGACAATACCCACAGCCTTTCCCTCAAGCACTAAGCAGATCACTTTGTCATAGAAGGAGATCATGTTGGTCAATGAGGACCTGACTTTCCTAACACCATGCTGGCTGGTTCTGATCCCCTGATTGTCCTGTACATGCTGTGTGATCGCACTCAAGATGATCTGTTCCATAACCTTCCTGGGCACTGAGGTCATGCTGACATGACCTGTAGTTTCCTCGATCCTCTGTCCTGTCCTTGTAGTTGAGTGTGACACTGGCTAACATCAGTCCCCTTTAAGGTATGTTTACTGGCCCAGCAATTGTGTTTGAACATGGCCTAAACATATGAAGCAATACTCTGTTAATTTTTTTTTTTTGCTGAATCTTAACTCAGTAGCAGAATTATCTACAGTTCCATCAGTATAGTAGAATATCCATGATTAGAAATAGCATCGCAATGACTTAAGTATAAAAAGATCCTTTGACAGGCAGAATGAGAAAAAGGAGACCTTGTGACTAGAGAAGGAGTTTTGTTAGACTTCCAAAAAAAACCCCAGAAAATGACATGTGGGTGAGTTGTGAATCACACTGGGTTTTTTAGCTCTTGTCAGTTTAATGGCAAGTAGAATCATGGAATCATTTCAGTTGGAAAAGACCTCTAAGGTCATTGTGTCCAACCATAACCCAGCACTGCCAAGTCCACTGCTAAACCATGTCCCTAAGTGCCATATCTACGTATCTTTTAAATACCTCTAAAGTTGATGACTCATCAGTAACATCACAATTTTCACATTTTATAATACCTGGTTGAAATACTGTTTTACCAGTTACATGTACATTGCTATTATTTTCATTGTTCCATCTTGTTCTATCCAAATATTTCTGTGGTGTTCAAAGATGTGGCCGTCAAAGAACTGTTTTGCAGGAACACTCTCTAGAAGGAATGATTTTTTGTGATTGACACAGGAATTGATAACAAGAAGTTTGTAGCCAATTCTTCTGTAACTTTGGAGCCATCAGTCTCTCTGTTCCTCCGTTTTGCCATTTGTAAAATTGATTTTTGTCCCAGTGTTTCTCTTTTCTGTTTGATTGGGTATCAAAAGCATTAGGTCTGCGCCGTAGTTGTTATTTAGTCACTGTTAAACAGACCAAATTCAATTTTTTAAAATAGTCTATTCATTTAGGACTTTCACTTCAATAGCTTCATTTAGGACCTCAAAGTGTTGTCATGGAAATGAAATTCTGCCTCCTACTTTTTTGCATGTAGACTAAACATATTCAGCATGATTATCAGAAGAGAGTAATGGGTTAAAACACAGTGTCTGCCCCCCAAATTTGTGGACTCTTAAAAAAAATACATTCTAGCCAATAATGAAAAGCTTTGTGCAGCTGCATAGAGGTAATGGTAACTTTACAGTGATTAAAATTGCCGGTCCTTCATTGGCTAGGGGAACCTTTATGAAGGAGCTTGTAAAGACATACCAGCTGTAGCATAGGTAACTGGGATTTAGTGCAGGTATGTGACAACTGTAGAAATTATTTGAACAGATACAAGTGTTAGAAATAATCACCAGAATCTCTGCCTCTGGACCAAGGAGGTTAATTATGTTTTTGGTAGGGATGCTATAGTAGCAGCAGAGGTAGTTGCCTGGCTCTCACTAGTTTTACTGTGCTTTGTCTGGTCAGTCACACAAAGGAGAGAAAAAGTTAAAAGATTTTGGCTTATTCATAATTATAGGTGCTTTTATATTTATTTAGATTAGCATTTCATGAAGGAACTGAAATGAGACTTGCTGAATCTTAGTTCAATAATACAGAAGTTGAACTTTACGCATATGTCTAGGTTCATTTTTTGACTTGTGCTTTTTGGATACCTTTCTGAAGCTGAATGTAATGGGCTCTAAAGCATGGTTACATCACAAACTGCTAAAGAGCAAATCTGACTGCCCAAATGTACTGTTAATAAGAATCTACCTATTTTTCCATAACAGATTTGAGTCTGCCCTTCTGCCCTGGCCAAGAGCTTTATCTGTATTTTGATTTCATTGTTAGAATCAAAATGACAGGTAAGAGTTTTCTAAGTACCATCTGATACTGAGAGAGACAGCAACAGAGAGAAGGCCCTAGAATGACAGAAATGCCTTTAATATTTGAGAAAATTGTAGGTTATGTCCAAACTGCTTCTATTCTGAGAAGAAAGCATTAATTGTATGGTAATATTTACCTTTTATTTTCTCACCAGGTGCAAGATCTTGACCTTATCCACCCATATTTAAAAACTTAAGGATTTTACAAAGTAAATTATAATCTATATCTTTTGTTTCATATTAATGTGAGAAATACCTTTGAAATAGTATTAGATAAAATTCAGTCCTTTTTGATATGTTCTTATGTTAAGTGTGAATTTTGAGATGGAATTTTTGAACAGGCTCAGTTCTGAACTAAGTGCTCAACCAAGAGGTAGTCGAAACTTGGCCTTACCATTAATGAAACAGGAAGCAATGCATTTTGCAAACTAAAAATTGAATATTGCACCAGCAAGGTATTGTTGCAGTCTATGTGTTTGCCTCCTTCTTCTAATTGACAAACTCTGCTTATTATCATTCTGCTGACTTCTTCTACCTACCAATAAATCTGCATCTATGTGTGCTTGGCAACCACTCTGAATTTTTAAAAATCCCATCCTGTGTGCTCAGCCTCCATATTCCTGGGGTTGTTTTTATTTGATTTTGGTTTTTTGGTTGTTTTGGTTTTATGGTTTTTTAAATTTTTTTAAATACACAACCACATGTATTCGCTCCATAATGTGCCCAGTGAACGGACTTAGTTTTCATACTCATATATCGATGCAGGATTAGGAGTGATTATGCTGATTTCAGCTGAATACTAATGGAAGAAGATCCTGAGAAGGAATTGCAACACACACATGGCAAATAGGATGTCAGCCTGTCTCTATGAGCAATAAGGGGATAATGCCCACTAACCTACGCAGACCCCTGTGGTCCTATATATCTCAGAATCCATGTGAAACAGATCATCTTTCTGAAAAGTTAAACCATGCCATTGCACATTTTTAAGTGCTGTGGAACAACAGCATAGAGGCTTGTGTCAAATCATACAGGACACCAATAACAAAGCAGAGAACTGAAACTGTATGTTACAAACTCCAGCTTGTACACTAAAAATCCCATCAGTTGTGATTTTTTGTCCGTCAAGGTAAAAACATTCAAGGCATCCTCCTTTGGATTTAGAATAGTAGGATTCTTGCAGACTTTTTCATTGCTGACTAAGAAAAGATGCACAGTACTCACAAAGTCTGAGTTCTCACCAGTTAAAGCTAGGATTTTCTTCTTGCTGCATGTCTGACCACAGAAGAACAGGTCGATTCAGTAAACTCTCCGAGATTGTCAGAAAACCTATTGTGATTCTACTTTGTACTAAAGCCGCATAAATGAATCACATTAGGTCTGTTTCAATATAAAAACTGGAGACTCCAAGGAAAGAGAAAGAGCATAGAGCTTTTTGAATGAATCAGGAAGGTGAAATTTTCTTTCTCCAGTCCTGAATCAAAATTTTGGTCCATTATACTCTTGGAGATGTAACTTTCTGGTGAGAGGATAGAGGTGTACAGTAGAGATCCTGTCTGTAGGAGGCTATCAAAAATATTCGGGACTCATTAGAAGATTATCATTTCAGTGTGTTAAGAAAATGGCTTTCTAAACGTTTCGTTTACGTACTTCTTTGTACCTAGGGTAGTACATTCACGCCATACTGAAAGTAAAGCGGATATCCTTTGTTTATTAAAGCATGGTGGTTTCGCCCTATTTAATACCGGTTGGACTTCATTCTAATGTCAGATCACCTGTGCACGAAGAACTGTATGAATAGACCATTTCATGCACGCAAAACACTTGTCACACATTTACATTGTTACCAGCCTGAGCCAGAATCACGCTAGCAATTTGCAGCTGAAATATTCCATATCCAGTATTCAAGCCCCCCAAAAAATCCACTTTTCAAAAAATGTTCTTTAAAATAGCTAGGATGGTGCTGTTGTGTGTGCTTGGAGGTGGGGATGGGGTGTGCAATGATGGCATAGTAGCAACCAAAACAGTAGAATTTATTTCAGCCTTTTGAGAAAGTTTTGTGTTACCCAAAGGAGACATACAAAGCCAAGTACAATCCTTCCTGTAGAGACTGTACCATCATAATACATGATGAGCTATTACAGTCTCTTGTCATTTCACTCCAGGAGAATTATGGCTCCCATAGTGAGGATGTAAGACTACAGATGGAGGACTGCCTGCTACAAATCTCTTACAAGGCTGCTGCTGTAAATCTCTTGGAGAAAAGTCATTGCCTAAAAAAATTAAGCTAAGGGGACCTGTCATTTGTTTTCTTAGGGAAGATGGGAAGAGGGGCTATAGAGGGAGCCACTGTTCCATTCTACCCTCTTTAAAGTTATGCAAGGAATCACTCATCAAGGAAGGTTCAGCTCTTTCTTGGAGTAAGAGGGGAAAGGAGACATGGCTATATTCAAAGTGTTGTATTGCTCTGGCCTTCTGCATAGTATTTTGTTCAAGAGAGGAGTAGAAACATCCCTCTCCAGAGGATGAATTTTATAGCTTAGTTATAGTAATTGCCAGCTAATGATTGATAGATTGGCACAGGTCTGGACTATTGCTTATGCCGAATATTTGCAGTGGGCTTATGTCCTGGTTTGAGACAAATTCGGAGGAATGTCTGAAATGAACGTCCTCTGACACAAGGCAGGTTACAGCCACCCCTCCCCCACCAGATTTGGGAAGAAATTCCTCAGAGGAAAGTGAAATGGAAAAGAAACTATTTATTGAACAAGTAAAGTGCATGCAAACATGGAAAGAGAATAATGCTGAATAATAAAACCTCTCACTGTGGAGAGAACCTGGTAAATTTTCAGAGTCCTTTCTGTGGGTGTGGTCTCTCTCTCTCTCCTCTTCGGAGCTAAGTCAGCGTGGGCCCCTCCGTGCCGAGGTGTAAGGTCTCCCAGCCGATGTTTTGGTGTTGTTAAACAGTCAAGAAGAAAAGAAGAAGAAGAGGCCAAAGTCCCAGGGAAGCAAAGGAGTTTAACTCTCCGTCCCTCTCCCGAGAAAAGGAGCCAAGAACTGGGAAAAGCAGGAAGGTGCTTTCCTCGGCTCCACAGCAGCAGCAGCAGCAGCAATCTCTGTGTCCTTGAGCACAAACCCGTTTTGAAAAGTTTGCCTGGCTTTTTTTTTTCTTTCTCTCTCTCGGACCCACTTTTAAAGGCACAGAAAGGCACAGGATTCATGTCTGGGCATAGAGCAGGTGATAGGGGATACACATCAGAAAGTCACCCCAAGACAGCTCAGAAGTGGCATTCAACTCAGGTGCAGGCTTAAGACCAAGGAGCGCTTTACCATGGACACAAACACTCATTCATATACTCAGTGTAGGTGAATAGACACTGATGGAGCTCAAAATATTGTTGTGCATCGTGTGTGTGAGTCCTTGAAAGTCTTTTGAAACTTTCAGTCTGAGTTAAATCAGAAAGGTGGATAGAGATATGGAACTGTCAGGGGAGTCAGCATAATTCAGCTCCATACTGCAGTTGACAGTATACATAGAGCCAATACAGCTGGCAATGACAGCTAACAAAAGAAGATAATAGGGCCTTCACATTGCATTTCACTGGATTTTTTCCTTCTGGGGTGGGTTCTAAAGGTCCCAGCTGCAATGCTTGGTTGTTCTTTGAGTCACTCGTATTTACCTTTAAAATTAGGGTAATGAAAATTTGAAAAGCAATTTCCTTTAATACAATGGCCACCACCCCAATTACAAAAAGAAGTACATATATATGTATAAACAGGCATCGAGGTCTATTTGAAACTGACAGGTTTCAAACTCAGCCGGTTTGTTTCCTCCATATATAGACAAGCTTATCTTTAAATTCATAACAAGTACTTTGCTTAGTGAAAGCCTGTAATTGATCAAAAGAATGTCTGAAAATCTGGTGTTATGTTATTTTTTCTGGCCTACAGATAATATGGGGACTTTCAGAAGTTCTACACATCCATCTGCTCCTGTTAATACTGAGTTACTTTTGGGAAAAAAAGCACATTGCTTATTTAAGAAAATAACTGCAAGTGGTAGAACTTGTGTGACCTTGTTGGCCTAGTTGGAGGGTTTCTATCCTTGTTGGTCCTGGAGACCAGGATGGTACTGTGAATGGGGTATGTTTTCCAGTGGATGTAGGTTTCATCTGCTTAGCAGTATCAGCTATCAGGCTGCAGGTGTCCTTTGAACCAGGCAGGTGTTAGTTGACAGAGTCTCATACTACTAGGTCTGGGGTCTAAGGCTGATGCCTTAGGTTTTAGCTTTTATATTTTGCAAATTCTGTATTCTCTGTATTCCTAGTGTGTAACTTTGAACTGTCTTGAAGCCTGTTAGCTGCTGTCCTCTCATGCTAAGATAGACATAACAAAGCGTCTCTGGGCTTGCTCTTCAAGGACACTCAGACTGTCCTAGGCCAAAATGTGTAAACATTTGTAAGCATCTTGAGAAGGGGGGCAAGTTGGGGGGGTGGTTACCTTATTAGCTAAAGTTTAATTGGAGAATTTATGCTGATATGCAAATGGACCAAACCCATAACAGTGGGAAGAACTCGTGACTTGTCATCCATCTTGGGGTCCATTCTGGAAATAGCCTCTGGCTCCCCGGGGTGTATCTTTGAAGGCCTTTTAAATAAATATCACCTTTATTCCCTTACCCGGTCTAGTCTCTGTTTCCAGGTTGGCCTTTTTAGGCATCAAGGTCACAAAAAACTTGGATGGAGGAAAAAAAATCCTTGCCCATCTGCAATAATCACTGTAGTATAAACACCAAAGAAAAAACATTGGCTGACAGTATTCTTGAGAAGAGCAAGTTCTAATAACTTCTTCAAGCATTTTTCTTGTCAGCACTTTATCTTTGATTAGCAGGTCTTTGATTATCCAGAGGCTGTGGCTCACTGGAGAATTTACAGTGGTAGAGTTGCTTCTGATTTTTCATTCAAACTCAAAAGTATTTTACAGGAACACAATCAGCCATTTTTTTTAACATTTATTTTGTTTTGTTTTGGCCACATCTGTTTCATTTGACAAAATATTCCCCTAAATACTGGAATTACATCCACCAAGTAAGTTGTTTCGTAACACGTAGGATTTGTCAGCAGGAATTATATTTCTCTGCCTTTCCCAAAAATATAATTCAGCGGTATTCCAGAATGTTGTTGTTGCTCTTTGCCTCTACCTGACACCATTCTAACTCCAGCCTCTAGTCACCTGTACCAGGTTTTCCTGTTATTAATGCTTCTGTTCACAGTTGGTGTAAGCTCCTAAGTGGAAGAATACTTCCAAAATAGAAGCAGAAACAGTCTGCTTGTAGATAATAGTCTGACAAGCCAAACATGTTGTTGTTTCACTTGAAGATGCATCACTCTTGAGCAGGTGACACTGAGAAATAGCTCTTTTGCTGAGGCATCTTCACAGTTGTGGCAGACAAGCAGAAGTGTTTAACTTCTGCTGCAGGACTAATGAGCATGTGATTAATGACACAGAACTGAGACACTGGGGTGAAAGGACACAGGCAACAGGCTCAGGAGGTGGAGGAATGTGGAAACAGTGCTAATAACTGACTGAAGAGGTTTTTGTTATTTGTCCTGTCACTGTCCGTGTTATCTCACTGACTAGTTCCAGAAACCTGACCAAGGCAGCCAGCTAGGCATAGACCACAGAGTCTCTGACAGACCCTGGGTACAAAAGTGCAGTTTTATCAATTTTCATGGCACACTGGAAAAATTCTGGGGCAGGATGCAGTGTCTGGTATGGACACTTTTGTAGCTATTTCTAGTGGGACGGATTGCAGAAGAGTGAGAAGTGTGTCACTTTGAAATTCAAAAGATTTCATGAGACAGTTTTCAAGCTGAAAGATGGGAAAAATTTACACGTGGAAAGCTGGTTTTTAGCAGTGCTGTGGGAACATTGCACATTTTAGAGAGGTGTCATCTATCCACCAAGTGGATTGACGTGGATGCTTGTGATAGCTCATTACCAGAAAAGCCTCTTGTTTTAGAGGTAGATGAGGACACCTCTCCCTTCTTGCTTCAGATCCTCAGTAGGTAGGGTCCAGCACACATCCACATTTCAGAAGTTTAGTTGGCTGAGTTAAGTTTAGCTGTCTGAGCCCAAGGTCAGCTACTTCCCTAGTAAAAACTGTTGTAGAGAGGGCCAGAGGTGAGGGCCTGCCCCTCGTCTCCCTTGGGAGCTGCTCTGTCCAACCTCATCACTGTTTCTGTCCCAGATCCTGAATAAGATTTGCCATTCTGCATCTTAGCTCCTTGTTATGGCTCCTGTGAGGTCCTCACAGGAGCCATAACAAGGCTCCTGGCTACAAGCCCACCTTCCTCACTGCTTCCTAATGTGCTGTGCATTTTAGACAGCTGGAGGGTATGGCTGGTCTGTGCTTGCAAAACAGGAACAGCAGATGAATGAAAACAGTGAAAGGCAGGAAGATTTATGAGTAGAGAGAGAAAACACAGGTTCTCAGACAATTTACATTAGACATTGTACTTTGCATAACCAAACCTCAACAGTGGTAAATGGAGCCATGCCACAAAGACAGATTTCAGTAGCTGTTTGTTTTGCAGCAGGAAAAAAAATCCATATTTTTTCTTTTGAAAAGATAAGCCCCCCTGCTTTTTTAGTTAATCATCTAATTACTGAGTGCAAATGCTGTTGGAAGTAGTGCACTGCTGTTCACTTGTTTTTCAAATGAATGCCTCACTCCTTGAACAGTTGGTTCTGCTTGGATTAATGACCGAGGACAGACTCTGGTATAGATCAGACATTGTACTTCAGATATCAAAATTAATTTCTGACAGATTTAGGGAAAGATTTCTGCATTGCTAAGAAATTTCAATTTCAAGGAACTTGCATTTTTCAGTGAGAAACTGTTTAGTCAAAATATTTCTTAAAAAAGCAAGAGAACTCAATTGCAATAAAAGTGATGGTAAACTAATAGTCTCAAATAGCTTCAATTGGGATTGAGAGACCTGCCCTCTTTTTTTTATCCCACCACATTTGCCAAACAGGTCAACCTCAGAGGCTTTCCTAAAATAAATGTAAATACTGTAAAGCTTTTCTTTCATCAGAGACACCACTTCCACAAAATCTCCAAAGGACATATTCTGCTGCTTACCACTGGTGGCAGGGTACAGGGAAGGGGGGACTTCTACCTCTCTAATGAGTGGATCTACCTTTACCAGGCAGGTAGCCTAACTTGGAATGGAAGAATCAGGAGAGCTGACTGCATTTCATCCTTCTTTAGAGCAAGCCTTCTGTGGTAGCAGATTTAGGATACTGTCTTTTCCTGTGAAATTTCTTGGAGAAATGGATAATCTTCATCTCAGCTACTGAGCTTGCAGGAGGAGCCATGTTTGGTTTGTAGTGCAGACCCATTCTGTTGTGAGAAGGGTTTGTTCTATAAGTCATCATGGAAGTCATTAAGCAGGTGTCAAACAGTGTGTGTAACACACTGGTAAAGAAGAGGCAGATGAGCTACCCTCACTCTAAGTAGAGAGGATACTGGCTCCTGCTGTTCTTGTGCTTTCCTTTGCTATATTTCACTGAATATCTCTTGCAGCATTTATTCCTCCCTATGAGTTTCTATATGGCCATGAAATATCAATCATTAGCACTATTTCATTAGGTCTATGGTTGTTTTGTGTTGTTACCATGTCTGTGTCTTGCCTGTTCTAGTGTGCCTCACTGCTCTGGAGCAGCAAAGTTATACCCAGTCCTGAGTTGCGGCCTAGTGACTCTTACAACATGTGAGGGACTACAAATGTTTTAACTGTGGTACTGATGCACAGTCAAGTTATCAAATTGTCAAGTTGATTGTCTGTGTCAGGGACAATTTTCAAGTCATTAGAACAAGGAAGATGGAGATGGCAAGCATGGATTCTATTGCAGTCTGCCCTTGCCAAGGTTTTAGTGATTAATTGCAGACTTTATTAATTAGTAACACACCCTTTAAGCAGCTTAGCTTTTTGCCTTTTTGTTATTTCAGCTATAGTTTTCTATGCATTTGCCACCCCCTTTACCCTGAAGAGCAATTTTGCTGTAGGTAAGCACTGAGAAATGTGGCAGGTAGCAATTAGTTTATACCTATCTAGCTTAGGAATGCTTCTAGGGCAGATATGTAGAAGCTAATGTTTTTATAGCTTTTGCTATATGATTTGCTATATGATTATAGCTTTTGCATATGATTTTGCTCTGAAATCACATTTCTAAACACTACACAATTTGCTGTTTCCCTTTGTAACAGCAGGCACACCAACCTTTACCTTAAATGCTTTGTCTCCTCCTAGAACTTGTGCACAAGACACAGGACAATGAAAATAAGGTGAGAAGATTTTGGGCAGTGACAAGTACATACGTTTTCACTGGATGCAGATGATATCCTTTTTGTGTATGGCTCAGTTCAGAGCCATCTGACATTTTAGGAAACTGCAAAATCGCATTGAATCACTGTGTGGCTGACACACTTTAAAGATGGAGAGTGCTGATTGTTGTCCAGTAAGCAAAAGGACTGTGAAAGAACATCAGTGTCTGCTGCCTTCTCCTCTTCCCATATTGTATTTCTGTGCAGCCAATAGCTGAATCTACTTACTGAGCTCCCTGAAGACATGATACAGAGGCAGCCGCAGTTCCAGCATGTGCTGATGAATCAACTGGGTTTGTACATACTGGCTTGGTCATCCTTCTCATGCACTGCTGCGCTGCACACACTCATCTTCTTTTATGCTCTGAGCATGCAGGCAGAGTGCCTGGGTGAACCACGGGTGCCAGTGAACTTACAGCAGTGCCCACCCACCAGCAGCTGTGTGAGCCAGGCCTTTCTCAGCCTGTTCATAAACTGCAGGTTCATTTTCGCCGTCAGTAGGTGGCAGAATTTGCATTGTTAAACCATGCAGCATTCTTCTCTTTTTTCAATGCTAACAAACTTCTTCAGCTCTGTTCCTGTAAATCAGTTTCTAAGTCCTGATAGAGGGAGCTGTGAGAAGGAATAAGCAGGACTCCCTCTCAGGGACATGATCTGTTCTTCAGCTGATGGATCACTTGCGTTTATGCTGGATTCAAGACATGGGCACATTTGACATGTTCTCCTGTTAATGCAATCTTTCAGGCTTTGATTTGCCAGTCTCAACAGAGGTTCAAGCCTGATTCCAGGGGAGTTCTGTATTTGCTGAATAATATTTGCACTTTTTTATCAACAGGAATCTGCCTCTCAGACATGTCATGTAGGGTTTTTGGTTAACACTGGTGGAAATCAAAGCTCAGACTGGCAGTTGGTAGCCAGTCACAGGTAACAAGGAATATGATAAGAGGAAATCGCATCAAGTTGCACCAGGGGATGTTTAGATCTGATATTAGGAAAATTTTCTTCACAGAAAGGGTTATGAAACATTGGACAGGACAGTAATTGTGTCTCCATCCCCAGAGATATTTAAAAGGACATCTAGAATGGCGTGTTTAGGGACACGGTTTAGTGGTGGACTTAGCAGTATTAGGTTTATGGTTGGACTTCATGATCATAAGGGTCTTTTTCAACTTAAATCCTCCTATCGTTCATGAAAGTGTCATCTTTGATATATATTAAGAAAATGCACATGAAAAGTCGCCATAGTCTCTCCCTCAAATGCAAAACATGCATAGCAAAAGGTGAAATCCAAACTCTAGTCACATCAGACACCAGCTTTTCTTGGCTTCAATAGCCTGATGCTTGCATTGCGTTCCTACAGTCAGACTTCTACTTGTTTTAATCAAGGACCCCAAGGCAAACCTTCTGTGTTATGTTCCTAGCCATCTCTCAGGTTATTGAAGAGAGGCAGGTAGGCAGGAAGGAAGGAAGGAAGGAAGGAAGGAAGAAAGGAAGGAAGGAAGGAAGGAAGGAAGGAAGGAAACCTGACAGTACAGGAAACTTTACTTTTGTATAGTAAGTTTGCTTTTCTGTAAATTGAGATAGGCAAGAATCTTCATGCTTTGAGTCATACAGTGATTGTTCCTGTCATTAGGAATCAGGAACAGCATCTCCCTCTACATTTGAGATGGGAGCAAGGTTTATTTTTGGCTGTGACATATATGGAAGCTTCTGGAGAGAATTTGACTGAAATACTGGAGGAATCAATTGTTCCATTTCTGCTGGCTAGGGGAATAAGTGCCTTTTATAAGCATTGCTGCATAATATGAGAGAGTACTCTAAGTCTCATTTCACTATTCAAATTTTATGATCCTTTTTGCTCATTAAGATGGAAAGGTACCTTACAACATTGTGATCAATGTATATACACAGGTTGTAAAAATATTATTTACCCTCATTCGGAAATTGCAGTGGCATGGCCATCTTGCCAGTTTGTACATTCAAAGACCTGATTTGCCACACAACTGCAGTAACAGTGTATCTAATTTAGTATAAAAGAGTAAGCTCACAGCCCTGGAACTCTGCTTTTTTTCACTGTCTAGCCTTAGAATCCAGGCCTGTTCTGTGTTTGAAGAAGACAGCAGCTATTTCTTTATGCATGCAAAATTCTGCTCTGGAGTAAAGACTGAAAGTATTTTTAGTATCCAGCATTTGGATGTCAGCAGAAATGTTGCTAACTACTGTTTTAAAAATAGTTTTTCCATGGCAAAGTTTTAACATCCCAATATTATGTCCGTTCTTGCAGGATAGGAGGCTTTTCAGCTTAGAATAGAGTGACTCAAGACTTGGTTTGTTTGATTGATGGGTTTTGAAGACCATACTTCAGAACTTTTGATGATTTCTCAGAGATGGTTGTTGTCAAAAATTATTGCCCACAAATTTTTGGGTTTTTGCTCTCCATAAATTGTGACTTTATCTAGTAAGTAGATGAAATGAAATAAGTATAGGAGAAGGTCTTCCCACTATACGTTCCTGCAGACCTGTCTTAGTAGGACAACTCAGTTTCAGATCTTGATGGATGGAAGGCTGTGATCTAGCAAAGCACTTTACACAGGCAGTTAATTTCAACTATGTGCTTGAATGCTTGGTTGAATGATGATGCACTTCAAGCACGTGTAATGTTAACTGTCTGCTTGGTACACTGTTAACCTGGTGCTTCAAGGACCAGCCAAGAGGCCTGAGCTCTCACTTCAGGCTTCTGGGCCCAGTTGTTGTTTTTTAGTTGGAATATCCTATCAAATAGATAATCTCAGAATATATGAGCAGTGTTGATACCTTTTGGGACATTTTGAGTATCAGTGAAAAAGACAACTCAAGGCTCTCTGCTCTGAGGAGGGAATTTGTCTTTGGAAGTTTGTTATTGCAGTACTGCTGAACTCCTTGTCAGAACTCCTGCTTCCTGCTAGTTGCCATTATTTTATCTGAAAATAATGACAGGACTTGAAGAGCAGTTCAGTACATGCAGTTTTACTGCTCTGCAAATATTCAGTAGCAATGCATATTGGTGTAGTTCTCACAGGACTGATGGCTCTGTCTTCTGTCCAGTCAGCAAAATGTCATTGCCTTTCCTCTCTTTCCTGTGTTTTGCAATGCTTTTGCAAGTCAGCACATGGAAAGGCTTTGCATGTGTTTAGTTAAGTGAGCAGTGCTTGATGGGCAAGCTCACATGAGGTTAGTAATGAAGAGAATCTTCTCCTCTCCAAGCACTCTTCTTATCTGCAGTGGTGGCATTGCTGAGCTACAGGCTAAAGCATGTAAACAGATTACAGAGTGCTAAAGAAAGGACACATGCCTGCAAGGCATTAAGGCAGGAGAAAGCTGCACTCCATACCCCTGTATGAATAAACCAATGTGTGCAAGTGGGTCAAGAAGTGGGTATTTTAAACCAGTGATGGGTCTGCCCTTTTTCAAAGATGGACCACAGCATTTCTCTCCTCCCTACCCTATTCTGTAAGAACAGAAGAAGGGACATATTTGGTCAGACCCTAGGTTTATGTTTTCAACATAAGCCAAAGCACAGGGTTTAGGGAGAACTTTAGGAAGAAGCCAGGATGTACTAATATCTTTAAATACTCCCCCAGATTCTACTGAGAGAACTTGATGTGGCCATTGGGATTTTTCTCCTACAGATCTTTAACTACTTTGTGTTTTCTCTGTAGCCTAAGTTATTTCTGCTGCTAGATAGAGCCAGCTTACAGTTTTTGTTTCATCCCACCAGAGAGGAGAAAAAAATTAGGTTATGACTATCTGTGTTTCAAGAAAAGACAGGAGTCTACTGCTCTTGGGACTGAACACACACACACGCCTCACATACACTCCTTCAAATTGGTATACAGTCCCCATAGGTGATGAAAAAGGACTTTCTGGAGTGAATACCTTTGTTTTGGAAGTAAAAGTACTGACCCTAATTGGAGAAAAAGAAAACACCTAAAAATTTAAAACTACAAGCAACATTTTTAAAGTGTCATAATATTTGAAGCAAATAGATTTTTCAGTATTTGAAAATGGAAATATTGAGTATTTGTGAAGGCTTCCCATTATATGACAAATACAGTAAAAGAAGTTCCTTAGAATATAATAGAGAAAGAGTAAACTCTTTGGCTTAAAACTTGCGATCCATTTCATTTACTAAGCTCTGTCTTTCTGTCTTGAAGCATAATTTGGTGTGGAAGTTGTTCCATTTGAAAGCAAATGTGGATACATTCAAAAAGCCTGAATAATATTCAAGCAGTAAGGGCTGGTGAAATGTAAAAGAAAGGTCATATTTCAAAGGAAAATCCATCTTTCAAGGATAAGTTTGCTAAATTTTTCCATTTATACAGACAAGCTCTTGAATTATTTTAGGATAACAGATGAGATGCTACCCATAAAAAATTGGCTTAATTATTGTCAACAGACAACACATAGTGATGAAATAGTACATTGTTAATTCACAACAAATTCTCCTTGTTTTTGCTTTTGAAGTGGGGACAAAGCCACTCTGGAAACAAGCTGTCTCCACCAATGTCAGGAGATACTTGTGTAGAGAACTTGCAGATATTTTTTAGGTCAAATTCTCCTGTTTCACAATACACGTAACATTTACGTCTTCCAGAAATGGTCAGATGTATTGAGGACAGACTGTGTGAAAAAGGGGAATCCCAAGATACCTCATCTTTTTGCTATCTCCTTCTGCAGGAAATGTTGTGGGCAGGGTGTGCTCTTCTCAAAGTGTCACTGCTTCTATGCAGAGCATAGATGCATGCTTGTGGTGCTCCTGTTAGACTATGGCCGCAGGTCACTGAGGTCCCTGAGACAGAGGCTTGGGGGAATTCCTCTCCTGCCTCTTTTCACTTAACGACGGATAGTACAGGCCTTCCCTAGTGTATTCAGCTGATACAGCTTCTATGCCAGTGAAAGCACTTGGTGATAGCTCCCAGCTCTGAAGTAGTGTTGGAAGGATTCCAAAAGAGGGAAAGGGTTCCCCATCTTCTTGATTAAATACTGGCTGCAAGCTGAAGAGTCCTGCAGCTTCTCAGAGGCCTACCTGTCAGCATGTGATAGGTCTTTCTCAGCACTAAGGAATTTATCCAGCACAACACTGCACTTAGTTTCTTATTTGGGGATTTGTTTTGTGGATCAGAATGTAAGGATCATTTGCATAGAATGATACATCTGAAATTACCTAAGCTGACCCAATTGTAATAAATTCAATTGTGCTTTCTCTCAGTTTATTAGATGCAATTATTTCTGGCAAGCTGTGTCAGAGATTATTTCATCAGTGGAAGCTGAGGACTGGGTATATGATTCTTTCAGCCAACATTCTAGCTTTTCATGTAGTGCTGTTCAGACTGAAGATGATCTGTTACCAGATTTTTTATCTCCCAAGAAATCTGATTCTAACCACACAACAATCCACAAAGAAGACAATACTGCATAGTGACTGTGAAGAAGATTGGAAGTTCAGAAATGTGTTCTTTCTCTCTCCATTATTTATTCTTTGATTTTGACTGTTAACTCTATAGTAAAGAAAATGTTTTTACATAATGCATTGAGGGCATAAGACAAGGTCTCCAGAGGCAGTTACAGCAGTAAGATATATATGTCAGCAGTTCTGACATTGAGTTTTTTTGCATACATTAATCTCTTGTCTCCACTGATTAAAGTTGAGAGCTAAGATTAAACTCTGTAGGTCAAGTTTGACTTTGTTATTATTACCCTGATTTCAAAGAGTCATCAGTCAGTTTGACTAATTCAAAAGGTGACTGTGTAGAGTTAGGAAAGATTTTCACATTTAACTGTTTTTCTTCCAATTACATATGTGTTATTTCAATTAATGGTAAATGTTTTCTCTTTCTCTAAACAATCTTCCTTGAGAGCTTTGCTCAATATTTTTGTCTGCTTGATTCAGATGAAGAAGCACTGGTTTTCAGCATTATTATTAATATTAATATTGCTTTATTATTATTATGATTATCATCATCATCATCACCAAATAGTCCAGCTTTTTTTCCTCTGTTTTCATAGCCATATGCATCTAAACTCATCTCTATAGTGAGAACAAAGATCTTAACAGCTCTGCTGCCTGTCACTGAAATACTACTTGCGTAATATTCACCTGAGATTAAATCTGTGTCATTCCAATAAGATTTGCTCAATATCAAAAAATGTCTTTAGCTGCATAAATGCATTTCGGATCAAATCAAGGACTTCTCTAAGAGTTGATAAACAGCTTGATAAACAGTTTTAGTTGTTCACCGATAAACTAAGGAGCCAACAAAATACTGAGGAGAGGCCATTTCACAATAAGCAATGGAGAGCTCCAGTGAGAACAAAATAACAATGTCTCTGTTAACTGTCATGATAGCTATTCTGTGACCAACTCTGTAATTTCTTGGAAGATGGTATTTTTATAGCTAGTCTATCCTAGCTAGCTGTCAG
This sequence comes from Gymnorhina tibicen, assembly GCA_013399875.1. NCBI lineage: Eukaryota > Metazoa > Chordata > Aves > Passeriformes > Artamidae > Gymnorhina > Gymnorhina tibicen. The sequence goes on along the minus strand of VXAZ01002631.1, from coordinate 444,038 downwards.
CATATAATAACAATGTAAGATGATCTGTTGCCCGCAGCAGTGAAACTGATGAGGATTTAGTGGGATCATTGTATATATTGAATGCCTTAATCTTTTCCAAAGTGCTTTGTGGGCCCTGGATAAACAAGATCCCAAAAGTGTCAACAGTGCTTTTTTATTTGTGTAAACATGAGAAAGAATGAAGCAGAATGTTGGGTGCCAGATGACAGTGCCACTCAGGACCTTAACAGACCAGTATGTGAGTTACACCCTTGTTGGCAGGCCTTTGTATTCTCAACAGCACAAGTCACTGCTCTGTCTGCTTTGAAGCAGCAGCAAACTTCAAATAACATCAAAGCTACAGGGATCCAGTGCCAAGCATCATCATATTTACTTTCCCATCTCGAATGCATTCATTCATCAGTGGCGTGAAAATAATGGTAGACTCATCCTCTACCCTGCTATAGATGCCTGAGTCAAAGGTCTTGATGAAGAGGAGAATGCAACGAAGACCTGGATGTGACAGCCTACTTTTAACTTTATTGTCTCTGGGTGCTTTGGCTTATTGTTCTCTTCCCTTGTTCACTGTGCTGGCATTTAGACCAAGACTGAACGTTCACTTAATAGTAACTGAAGCATGTCCTTCTCACTGCAACGAGAGAGGAAGGCCAGTAAAGCATTCATAACCTTGTACTGAAAAGTCTGGCATGAAATTGGCAGTGGAGAGCTGAAGGAGGAAATTAACAAGAAAATATATAGAGAAAGAACTGCACTGCAAAGAAAGAACTGTAAACTATTCACAAGGAGATAAGAGGGACATTTGTCTTGTCTTGGGATTGCAGTATAAAACTAAAGTCAGGCTTGCTTTTGGGTGTATAATTCTGGCTTTTCATCTGCAACAGGGAGGTAGCAAATTAATTATTATTATACTTAAGTCTAGGGATGGAGTATGAGCAACAAGCTAGGTTTGACTGGCCAGTATCAGATGAGCACTGTAGAGAAAATGTGAATTGCTTCAGAGCTGTTGATCAGCTCTATAAATTCAGACAGCAGAAAGAGAAGAATGGCAAAAAGAAGAAAAGTGACTTTTCCTTCAGTCATGGCTGACTGCTTTGCTCTTCTTGTTCATAAATCTCTTCATAGATTAATGTGCCATAACACAGATGAAGGCCTCCTGTGTTCTGCCCAGGGCGTTCACAAAAGTGAAGAAACCAGGTATATGGGTTCTTTTGTAAGTTTTGCATTAGATAATGGGTATCTAGGAACAGAATGCAGCCACTAGTCCCTTAGTGATTCAGAGTGGATTAACGTATCCATCTAGGCATTTCATTTTTAAAATCAACCACCTCCAGTTGCTTTCCCAAAGTGACATATACTTGTCTGACCAATTACTTGATGAAGATACTTACTGGCTGAATGTAGTAGGACAGCAACATTTCTTCCAAATGGCCAAAGAGGACATGTCCATCCCTGGGATGGCTGTGTTCATGTGTGGTAGGTTGAACCTGAGTTGAAGGACAGTCTTTTAGACCAATAACGCTTCTTGAAATTTACATATTTAAACCACGTGGAGACACAGGAACTTCTTTTGTTGGAGCCCTCCCACGGGGAGGAGGGGGAAAATGGGCCCCGGGGTCCATCTCTTGGCGTGGCTCTGGGCCTCCCCTCCCCTGGTGCTGGGGCACAGGCCCCAGGTGGCTGCAGGAGAACTCCCTCAGAACCTCAGGCAGCTAAGAAACAACCATAAGCTGCTGCATAGCTGAGATGACCCAGCACGGCTTCTAAGGACTGGAAGGAAGACTTCTAAGGGGAGCCCACGCTCCCCCCTCTTCCACACGGCCCCACGCAGGCTTGGCGGGAGCTGATAGAGCTTTCTGCAACCAACACAGCCTATATTGAACTGAAAATACACCAAGCATCCAGCCGCATAAAGGATAAGAGGCTTTTCTCCAACATACAGCCCGAAGAAAATGAGTGCTTCAGCATGGAGGCTTGAAGGTCAGAGAGAAAGAGAAAATGAGTCATGTGAGACGAAGCTGAAAATAGCGATGGAAAAAGAGGGTGGAGCGTGCCCAGCGCGAAGCTTAAAAATATTTCTTGCAGGCCGTGGTAAAAGCTGTAATATCACAAACTGTTCTTTCCTTTTTAATCCATTTAAAAAGACATGGGGGGATGAAAATTCTGTGTGCAGCCTGTGGAAAAAGAAAAGTGGCCACGCCAGGTCACCTAGAAGCTGTAAGAAACTTCTAGAGATTTTGTGAAGAAGAGAGCAGTTGCTTTTCAGGCTGGAATTTGCTTATCCTTAAAAAAGAAACACCCCATGTGTGGCCCATGATTAGCAGTGTAGAAAGACTGCAAGATTCATGGGAGAGATGTTTTTCATGGCAGCAGAATTCCAGATGGGTCTGTTGCTTTTTGGCAGTTTGGAAACCACGTGAAGCAAAAGAAACCTTTTTTCCTTAAATATTAGAGAGACTTTTAAAAACTGTAATACTGACCAAAATCATGGTTTGTTATCCTTTGCGTGAGTTGGGTAAAAGGGGGAGGTGCTAGAGGAAAAGGGGGTATTGCTTTAATTTCTTATTATTTCTTTTTACTTTTAATTCTGTTAGTAATAAACTTCCCCATATCCTTTAAAGTTTCAAGCCTGCTTTGCATTTCTCCAAATCTGTTTGCATTTTCTCCAAATCTCACAGAAGGTAAGAGATGCAAAGAAAACCACTACACTTAATTGGTGCTTCTGCCCAATTTCAAACTGAACCTGCTACACCATGTTTCTATTTTCCATCTGTCTGTATTTGTTTCTACCTGTTTCTACCACAGTCTTTGATGGTACCAAGAATATTATAATGAATTTAGTAGGAATATCCATGAAGAAAAGAATAGATAAAGAAAAGGATGTTAAAAACCTTAAACCTTAAAAAGAATGAATTTCATTGTACCTTATGATGCTCAAACACCTGGTTTTCCATGTAATAGTACTACACTTTAACCTCTTCAAAAACCTGAAAATGGAAGTTATTTCACATTAATCTATGCCCAGTTCTGGCTGTAGACATAAAACTCTACTTAATAACTAACTCTGATGAACACTTGCAAGCTTCTGCTAGTACCAGTTTTGTCCACTTGTCCACTGAGTCAATATGCTCTTGCAGCAAATAGCTTCTCTTTTGCAGTATTTAGAGGTGGAATCCATTTGCTGAATTGTTGGCTGCTCTGAATCCCACTTTTTCTGCACTGCTTAATGATGGCAGTGTTTGAGAAAAAAGGTTTGGCTTTCCAGCTATAGACTGGAAAGCAGTCAAAGCAGAAGGTCATTTTCAGAAGCTTCCTCTACAAATTAACTAAGCAACATATCTTTTTAATAGCAGCTGCCAGTTTATCATGCAAATATGTGTCTGCCACTGAATGCCTTACAGTTTGTATTTTTTGCCAATCCCAGCTAGGGCAGTGTGAGTGCTCACCTGAATTTTGCATGCTCCCTCCCACATGCATGTCTATGAGTTTCTGCCAAGCTTACTCATCAGTAATCAGTCCAATGTTACTTTGTGCATAATATGTTTTAGTGTGTTTCCCTCATCCCACCTTATTAGAAATGAATGTGAACTTCTTTTCTTCGTATTCAAAATTTGGGGATTTCATTAAATATTCAGCTGGAGCAAATAATGTAGTACATTAAGTACTCTGAAATTTTGGAAGACTGAGCCTTTGAGAAACACAGTCACAGACTAGAAATTAGCTCTATGTTTAGGGCTGGAGTACCAAATTAAGACAGTAAGACTGTCTTAATTCTTAGTAAGAGAAGCAACAACTGTCATCTTTTGCTATAGCAAACATACAGTTTGGTCTAGCAGACAAGGAACAATGGGAACTGTCTCTTCTTTGAAGAATAGAAAGGCATTGGGTCATTACACTGCTTTTGTTTAGGTCACTAGTCTGAGATAGAACAAGTTTAGTTTCAAGTTGGAGACTCAATCAATAGTCTTGTCCCATTCTTGTCTGTTTCTCTTAGGACCATAACGTTTCCTAAAGTACCATGTTAAGAATCTCTACTCATTTCCCAAAGAACTTTTTGTTCAAAACAATGTACTTTAACTCAAGGAGACAGCAAAAGAAAATCTTTTCAGATCTTACTTGTAAAACAAAAGCATCCTAGACCTACTTTCAGTTTTATTAAGAAAGACCAATTCCTGATTATAGGAATTCTCTATAAAATAAATTCTTAGACTACAGTGAGGGTTGCCATTTAAAGCCATCAGTTTATCTGTTCAGGGGTCTTCTTGCACCGGACAAGATTTAGCTGACAAGATTCATACATGTAATGCTGTCTGGTACAGCATTACATCACAGTTCTAGAAGTTCTTGCCTTAACAGGAGCAGTTAAAGGCCCAAAGCAAAGATAATTGCAGACGAAGATCTTATTTACTCTTCTCCTTGTTTCCAACATACTGTTACAATGACAATTTCATTAGATCAGAGAATTTCATGAGTGTTTCATACTTCATCTGTGTACAGAAAACCATTATATAGTGTTACTTGAAAGTTGGGCTACAATTCACAGGTATGATTTTTTTTTTCATTGTGCTGGTGCTGATTCCTTTCCTAGTCGTTCTCCTATTTATTTGGACACTGACCTTGATTATATGAGGCAAGTCTAGACAAGCTCCATGGCAAAAAAGTAAACAGTTTTGGGCTTCAGTACCACTGATTTTTGACTTATAATTTTGATTTTGCTGTCTTTCCCTGTTTCACATTCCACTCTTTTTTTTTTTTTTTATGAAAGAATAAAGCAACATCAATAAGGATGACTGTGTGATCAGTGTAGAATGAGTGATGAGATCTTTGCTGTCCATTAGAGAGGGAGATAACTTCCTAGTCTGTCTCACTGTCTTGAGTGGTGTGACTTTCTGCTCTGATACTGTATGTATGGCTTGAGAATGATGGGACTTAGACCAGTGTCTCAGAAACAGACAAGGAAATGAGAGACATGACCAGTCAAAGCATGAAGGTGATACAAATTATTTTAAAGTTTCAAAATACCTGTATTCCAAGAAAATTCTCAATTTCCAGAACCCATGCTCACATCCTAAGGAGTGGGATAGAGGCATGTGTTCAAGTACAGTATCAAAAATAAGAAGATACCTTCTTAGACTAGTAGATCTGCTGTGGACCCCTTTTCCATGTCCCTGCCTGCCTTCTCCATGTGGCTTTCCCCTTCCCCCATCTCTAGTCCAAACCACTCCCTCAGGTTCTCCCTATTGGCTCTATTATCCTGACTCCGCCCTTGTACCGCCCCCCTGTTCCCCAAGATAAGGACTCCTAAAATCACATGCTCTCTGTCTGCTTTGGTGTTCAGCCAGCCATCAGCTTCCCTCTCTCTGGGCACCATGCCATGTGCCAGCCCTCTGCCTATGGGGGCTGGCACGTGTGCTGGTCCTAGGCCTTGGGGAGTTAGCATGGAATAAAGACCTGCTGCAGTCTCCATGCAGAGAGACTTCTCGCCTCCTTTACCACCACCGTTGTTTTGAGCCGACAGTTAACTGAGATAGCTCGGGCTGCCGAAAGGCTGCGGGAAAGTGGTTCTCCCACTCTCCCTAGGAATGTCCTGCGGCGCTCTCAGGAAAGTTGCGGCCTGCCATGCCACCGCAAGAAACCAGGCACAGCAACATAGATTGAAGATCTTGTCACCCACTTCTCAAGGAATTTCTGGTCTTGACTGAATAAAAACCAATGGGACATGCTATCTTTGGCTTTTCCAAGTGGGCTCTTGTAGCTCTAGAAAAAGGTTTGCAGTCAGAATGGTATTTTCTCTGCGTATACTTTGCAGAACACTTTCTACTCATCAATCACCTGCAGTGTTGGTTTGGCTTTGAATTAAGACTTGACTTGCTACAGCTGAGGTCAGAAGCTGACAATAATCTGTGGAAAATTAAAATTCATTTAGAGTAAACTGAGGACACTTGTGAAGATGTGAAGAACACAGAGGGTGCTGAGAATAAACAATCAAAACTCCAAATTCACCTGAATGGAGCAAGAGAGCATATTCTTTTGAAAGTAATGGCAAACTCTTAATCTGTATCTCATAAACCTACCTCATGCTGAGGTTTAGGAAAGCAAAGTCAGAGAGTGGATGTCAAAGTTACTCTAGTATGTGGATGCATTTTTTAAGCATAAGATGAGACCATTAATTTCTGGTAGGTTATGTTGCTTTACCCATTTAAGTGAAATGACGATAGAACTAATTGAAGTAATTTTTATAGGAATAGAGTTCATATAAAGATGAGCAATATTCTGAGAGCTGCTTGCTATTTACATCAGGAATTTGGAACATGGTTCAGTGTGTCTACCCTTCCATTCAAATTACAATTCATATAGTTCTAGCCCAGTTCATCCATCTGTAGCTCTGGGGAAATCTTTAAGACCCAGACATAAGTCACACACCAGGTTTTTAAATAAGGATCATTTTTTTGTGTCCTACTTGAATTTTCATTCTTTATAGGATCTCAGTAGGCCTCATACATTAATAGGAGAAAATTTAGCAAAGAGTACACTTGTCTGTAATTATCTCACAGCAAATATTAGGTTATTTCAAATAAGAATTCTAAAGATTTAGCATATATGTAATTGGGTTTTTTCTAGCCGCAGAACAGCTATCATGAATTTACTCCAGGTATCAATACAGGCTGGGAGATGATTAAGAGCAGCCCTGCTGAGAAGCATTTGGGGGTGCTGGTGGGTGAGAGGCTGGACATGACCCGGCCACGTGCACTCACAGCCCAGAGAGGCAAACGTGTCCTGGGCTGCATCCAAAGCAGCGTGGGCAGCAGGGCCAGGGAGGGGATTCTGCCCCTCTGCTCTGCTCTGGTGAGACCCCACCTGGAACACTGCATCCAGCTCTGGGGTCCCAGCACAGGAAGGACATGGAGTGAGTCCAGAGGAGGGACACAGAGATGATTAGAGGGATGGATCTAATGGGGAAAAACTGATACAACTGGGATTATTCAGCCTGGAAAAGAGAAGGCTTCGGGGTGACCTAATTGCAGTCTTGCAGTAGGGGAAGGGCTACTACAGCAGAGGGAGGACGGAAACCTACTGGAAAGAAAGGGAGCCTACAAGAAAGATGTAAAAATATTATTTAAAAGGACACGTAGTGACAGGACAAGAGGAATGTATTTAAACTGAAAGACCATAGGTTTAGATTAGATATTGGCAAGAAATTCTTTGCTGTGAGGGTGGTGGGGCACTGGAACAGGTTGCCCAGAGAAGCTGTGGATGCCCCATCCCTGGCAGTGTTCAAGGCCAGGTTGGATGGGGCTCTGAGCAACCTGGTCTAGTTGAAGGTGCCCCTCCCATGGCAGGGTGATTGGAACTAGATGATCTTTATGGTCCCCTCCAATCTAAACCATTCTATGATTCTATGATATATCCATTTTCTACATCATTGTAGTTTCTGTCTTTTTGTAAAGCTGTAAGTAAAATCCACATGTTCCTTGGTGTTTCAGGAACACAGTGCCTGCACATCAGTGGCAAATCTTTCAGCTGTAGAAAATGTCTTGATTACTTTAATCCCTTTTCAGTAAGGCATTTATGCATATGGGCATATGTGCTTTGCTTTAGGCACATAAACTATCTTCTTTAGTCCAGCTAGATTATCCACATACTAGAAACCAGATTTCAGTCTTGCTCAAATTCTGTTTTTCTAGATAGGAGCCTCAGAATATAAAAGATTACAACACAGTCAGCTAAGTGCATCCCCAATGAGTTATGGGTTAGAGGAGAGGTACAAGACTCTAGAGCCAGAAATCCTAGATTCTTAGGCCTAGTCTGTACTCTTCTTCAAACCACAGTTTTTTCAATATTTATGCAGCTTGCTTCTTTTTAAAAATCTTTCTCTTCATAGATACTGCTGTGGCATCTGAGTGTTTCATAATTTTGTAATAGATGATCATAAAAAGATTTCTTTCTCCTTATATCTGAGGACATGAGGGTCCCTAGAAGCAGATTGTTTCTCTATGTGCGCATGTGCTTAGAGGAGCAGTGTGCTATCTGGACACCTTGCTCTCCTCTGGCAGAACGTCCAAGGTAGACGGGACAGTCCCCTGGAGCTGCTGTTCTGCAGCTGCTCTACCTGTTTGTTCTGACTGTGACAGTCCTACATGTTACAGAAGCCTTCCTCTGTCACAGGTCATGTCTCTGATAACATGAAGATCAAAACCCTCATTTTATTTTGACCTGAAGCCAGGGAAAAGAGCAACGCCCTGAGTTGCTCTGTTCTTAGCCATCTGTGTTGCCTGAACAGACAGTCTGTTGTGTATAAAACCAGCTGTGTCTGTTTTAAGGGGCATCTGTTCTGTACTGAGGCGTAACAGTTGATGGTATTTAGACTTGGCAGTCAAAGGTGCCGGGTCAGTCTAGCTCAGTCTGGATCTGACAGGATGGGTGTGGCTTCTTGCTAATCATCAGGGAACAGCCGTTTGAGTAAGGGAACAACAAAACCTGCACAACTGCCAGCCTTTGAACAAAAGGGGAGAGCACCTCATAGGAGCACCCTGCTATAATTAGGAAGAGGAAGGATTCAGTTAGTAGAGTATCAGCTTTATTGTGTGACTTTGGCAATCAGTTTTTTCTTGATATTTGATAGATCAGCTGATCAACTGAGCTCAGTTTTTGGTCACTGCTTCACTGGAAGAGGCAAACTGCATGGTGCTTGTATAATACAAGTCCAGAAGGAAGATGGTGAATGGTGAATTATTCAAAGTGCTTCCTTATGCAGTCTGTCTTAGTCTTCCCCAAGATTAGCCATCTGCTCTTTCAAGTTAGCTGGGCTTTCAGAGATGGTAGATTTAGCTGCACAGGAGGCAGCATTGATGGGAGGAGGCTGCTGTCAGTTTATGAACATGACCAACACTTTCATAATGTGCTACTGTAACTGTAATGTACTCTATATCATGAACAGGCTGAGTGGAGCTCACAGAACTAGAACCTCAACATGAGAAGGTCAGGATCCACACTCTTCATGAAATATCTACTTTTGTATTTTGGACTGCTTGTTTGTTGGCTTTTTTTTTTCTTTTGTTTTAAAATGACTCTATTTCTAGCAGCTACTGTTGGTGAGAATTTATTCAGTGGTTTAATTGCTTCTGAATGAAGATGCAAATAGCTGCTGTTTAGTGACATGATGGCTTCTCCGAGGGATTAAATGAGGAATTTCCTCTCTCTCTCAACATTTTGTACTACATAGCCAGTTTCCATACTACATGACTGTTTAAGTCTCGCATGCTTACCCAGTAAGTGTAGCTGAGTAGTATCTTATGCTGTCTTACACAGCTGGCCTCAGTACAACTACTAACCTGGTAAATCAACAGTCCCAGTCTTGTCTGGTTTAATTTCCATTTTGTAGATATGTCTTCTGCATGACTACACAGCAGAGCATAGGAAGAACTATAAACTCACTCTCTAGCATGTCCCAGGTCTTTTGTTTCTCCTTAATGTTTTCAGAAAATAAAAGCCTCGCTGGGAATTTAGGTGAAGCTGTTTTCTCTCTGTGGTTACAGCTTTGGGCATCTATCCCCAACCTGATCCTTCACTGTGGCAACAAAACAGAAACTACTTGAGATGACCCATGACACAAATAGCATTACTTGCTATTCCAAATTATTCCCAGTGTTTGTAATACAGTAATTCCTGCACATCTAGATAAGTGTTCTGTTGTGTTTGGCATTGTAGAGACTAGTAATAAAAGCTGATTGCCATCTCAAAGATCCTGCAGTGGACAGGCAGGAATTTTTACTTCCCATTACAATATCATAGACAGATTTGGTGATTTCCCATGAAAACAGAGGAAACTAGTGTCAGAGTTGGGTACTGAAACCTTTCAGTGTGTGGGAACACCCACAAATCCTAGTCAGATACTGAATACCAAAGAGCACTGCTCCCACTCTCTGAGGCTCAGCTTCTGATACACAAGGACTGCAATAAGTAAAACAGCTGAGGTAGTGTTTGTCTCTAGTGATCCTATGCTGTGACCTGACATGATTGTGAGTCTCTTGGATGCATAGACATTAAAATTCATCACACCCAAAACCAGAAAAGTAAAGTGAAAAAAATGAGGTTGAAAAAAATGAGGTGGCTTGATTTGTGCATGTATTCATTACAGTCACCTTAGAAACAGATATTGCAAGATAAGTTGGAAATATATAGGTCATTCAAAATGTGTTCTTCCCTAGTATGGAGGAGGTTGTTGGCTTTTTTTTTCTGCAGTTAGGAGATAGGGTAAAGACTGACAGAGTGGGAGTGGAAGTGACAGGTGATGAAAGAGAAAGAGAATGAAAGTGACTATAGTAACAAAGCCTTTGAGTTAACAACAGATGAGAAAACCTTGAACTAATTTGAGGCTAAAATATATGAGGATGTTTGTCTATGATAAGACAAAAGCTATAGCACTATGCAATTAAAGCTGAGCATTAATTCTGCAGGCTGGACTGCTCATTTGTTTTGGAAAACAGGATGATAGTGAAAGATGCACAGAAAGTATCCCAGGTCAAGCCTGCTGCTTAAGCAGTTTGTCTTCTGTAATACTGCAAGCTTCATCTATGACAAAATGAACTCACTTCTTTTCATGAGTCCAGTCCACAATACTGACAATACTTCTTAGAGAACTAGGCTCAAATTTGCCGTCGGATATCAAAGGCTGAGAAGTATTAATACTAGCTAAGAAATGAGCCAGAAAGAATCAGAGCAACATAACTTCTTTCATGTATCTTAACAATGTAAGCGCAATCTAACCAGATATAATAAAACCACAGAACTTTTGCTAAATCAGACTTACAAACAGACGGTCAAAACCCAATACCTGAGCATGTTTCTAAATTGTATTTCCTAGCGCTGTGCCATTTAGGCTTTCAGCAGACTGGTAGCAGCTCTAGCAGCAGCACTGTGCTGCTAGTCCCTTCCAAGCACATTAGCTCGTTGAAGGGCTTGCTCACTAGCCCTTCTACTTGTACCTTGTATTATCCTTCAACACCTGAGTGAACAGGGCATAAAATGCTTTCATTCCAGCTTCAAACCATATCAAACCTACTTGTCATCTCTTTACACAATTGAGAATTGCTAGCAAAAGTAGAAGGCAAAGCAGGATAAAAATTTCTTAGCAGAATTTTTAATGGAAATTTTGTTTCAATTCAACAAAGCCAGAAACATTTAACCAATGACACTGGGAGAAAGACATGAAATGTTTGGGGGTTTAGGTCATGGAAGAACCTTTCATTTAATTTTTTGACCTACAGAGGATGGAAACAAACTCAGGGAGACTGTGAGGAATTGCTGTCCAAGCAGCCAAAGATCAGGCTAGGAGATCTAATCCGGCCAGGGATCTCAGAGGACTAGAAGAAAATCTTCTATAGGTATGTTGGTGATAAAAGAAGACTAGAGAAATGTAGGCCTTCTCTGGAAGTAAACAGGAGACCTGGTTATGTGGGATGTGGAAAAAGCTGAAATACTCAACAGCTTTTTTTGCCTTGGTCTGCACTGGCAAGTGCTCCAGCCAGACCACCCAGGTCACAGAAGGCAAAGGCAGGCTCTGTGAGAATGAAGAACCACTTGCTGTAGGAAAAAAGTCAGATTTGAGACCATGTCAGGAAAGGTGCGCAAGTCTGATGAGTTGCAGCTGTGAGTAATAAGGGAGTGGGTGGATGAAGATAGTACTTGAGAAGTTGTGGCAGACTGGTGGAAGTTCCACTGACTGGAAAAGGGGAATCATGACCCCCATTTTTAAAAAGGAGAAAAAAGGAACACCCAGGGAACTACAGGGTGGTCAGTCTCACCTCTGTGCCTGGCAGATCCTGCTGGAAACTATGCTGAGGCATGTGGAAAACAGAGAGGTGATTTGTGACAACCAACATGACTTCAGTAAGGGCAAATTGTGTCTGACAAATTTGGTGGCCTTCTATGATGGTGTTACAGAGGTGGTGGATGATTGATATTATTCTACCTGGAATTGTGCAAAAACTGAAGAGACACAGATTTGACAGATGGACCCCTTGATGGATGAGGAATTGGTTGAACGCTCACAGTCAAAGAGCTGTAGTCAACAGTTCAATGAACAAGTGGAGACCAGTGACGAGTGGTGTCCCTCAGGAGTCAATATTGGGGCTGATACTCTAGAATATCTTTGTTGATGACATGGACAGTGGGATCAAGGGCACCCTCAGCAAGTTCACTGGTGACGGTGGGGCAGTCAAGCTGAAACGAAGGGATGTCCTGAGGGACCTGGACAGTCTTGAGAGGTGGGCCTGTGCAAACTTCGTGAAGTTCAGCAAGTCCAAGTGCAAGGTTCTGCACCTGGGTCAGGACAATCCCGAGCCCAAATGTCAGAGAATGGACTGAGAGCAGCCCTGGAGGGAAGGACTTACGAGTGTTGGTGAACAAGAAGGTCAGCATGAGCGGGCAATATGCATTTGCAGCCCAGAAAGCCAGCAGAATCCAGGGCTGCATCCAGAGCAGGATGGACAGAAGGTTAAGGGAGTGATTCTCCCCTCGTACTGTACTTGAATACTGTATCTAGCTCTGGGGCCAACAGCATGACAGAGAAGGCCACTAAGATGGCTGGAGGGCTGAAGCACCTCTCCTGTGAAGGCAGGCTGAGGAAGTTGGGGCTGTTCAGCCTGGAGAAGGGTCCAGAGAGACCTTAGAGCAGCCTTTCATACCTAAAGTGGTCTACAAAACAGCTGAAGAGGGCTTTTACAAGCAAGGGGGAATGGATTTAAACTGCAAGATGGTAAGTTTGAATTGGATATGAGAAATTCATTCTTTACTGTGAGGGTGGTGGGGCGCTGAAACAGGTGCCCAGAGAAGCTGTGGATGCCTCATCCCTGGAAGCATTCAGGGCCAGGTTGGATTGGGCTCAGAGCAACCTGGTCTAGTGGAAAATGTCCATGGCAGGGGCGTTGTAACTGGGTGATCTTTATGGTCCCTTCCAACCCAAACCATTTTGTGAGTCTATGGTTCTATGACTAAATACTGTTTGATGTGTTATGCCATGCCATGCTGAACGTGTAATGTCAGAGATAAAACAGATCACTTCAACCTAGTCAGATATGTGTAATTCCAGAAGGGATTTTTTTCAGATTTTTTTTGCAGAAAATAATTTACTAATACTGTTGCTACTTGGGAAGAAAAAAATTCTGAAATATCAGAAGTTTCTGTACATGGCACTGCATTTCTGCATATCAAATGCTTTTAATGGTGTAGAATCTTGTATGCTGAGACTTAGACTAGAATATCACAAATGCTACTAGACTGGTGCCAGCAAAAACCCAAAATGGTTTGACTTCTGTGTTGTATGATTCTCTCCCCTTCTCAGGGGATATACCAATTCTGGTATTTTGTCTCCTCTTTCTGCTTCCTATTTCCTGATTAATCCTTTCTTGTGATGGCATAAATGTCTAATATAGATCAGAGATCTGGACTGGGTAATAGTTAAGGAAAAAGAAGGTATAAAAATCACATATACATACACATATTTCAAGACATCACGAACACTTGATAAATTATAAATGTATAAGAGAGTGTGGCTTATCTTTCTTCATTTTCTAAATTATGTCAGGTTCCCAGAGAGCATAAATCATGATTGAGGCCATCTAAGCTACAGCCATCATTGCATGTAAAGCAGAAGAAAACTAATAGTAAGTAAAAGCTGAGTAACTGTACCAAGATAGCATCTTGTGGCTGAAGTATTAATAGCTTTGCCAGTACTCCTTGCTCTGTAAGACACAGGGTAGGTCTTCTAGTGCAAATGGAATGGTAAAGCTTGAAATTTTCTGAGAACTCTTAGTGACTACTGTTACTAGTGTTTGCCCTAGCAGCATAGAGGGCACATGTGGGTCCAAGTACCACTGCTTTTAGACTCATACAAATAGAGGGCAAGGTGATCTTCACTGCTGTAAGACCTTTCGGGGTGTCCATCAAAACTGAGATTACTCCCCCTTTTATAGAAACTTGCACCAATCCTTTGTAGTTATTGCTGCCATGCAGATTTACACCACTTGAAGGTTGTCCTCCTGTATTTGTAGATATAACAAGATGTCATAGCCTCCAAAAGTGGCTGAGGACAGTCTGTTCTTTTGCTAAGTTGTAGTTCCTCTCTTTGCAGCTCCAACTGTTTTCTGGAAGCTTGCTGGGCAGCTCCTTCACTGGGAGCTGCAGCTTCCCCATGTGCTCATGGTCTTCACACACAGTAAGACAGAAATTTTAATTCCCAAAAGCAGAAATGTTTTTTTTTCCCTCTTGTCACCCTGCAGATAAATCAGCATTGTACTGGTACAGCTTTCCAGCTATTGCTCTGTGGGTTGTTACTGTACTCTCAGGCAAGAGGCATTACTTGGCTATTGAAAATTAAAACTGGGTGTCTGAAGGTGTGCAGGTGGGCTGCTTGAGCCTTGGACATGTAGTTCTGAGACTCTTGAAGAGACACATTTCCATTTCAAGCTGGAATACTTGGATACTCTTAGAAGGTCAAGTCATCCATATATGACAACAAGTCCTGAAATGATACCACTCTTCTCCCACTGGTATTGGCATGTTCCAGGTCCAGTGCAATTGTACTTGTGGTCTGAACTTTAGATTGCCTTCAAGCTCAGATTTAGTGGATGTTCGCTCCTCTAAGTCCTTAGCTTGACTCCCAGCAGCTGTCTAGCTCTTCTGCAGACTTTGCTTGATGGTACATGGCATTAACCCAGCCCACTTCCCTCTTTCCCTCACCTTTTGGCAGGTCATGTTTGAAACTTGCTGCTGTGATTTGTATTCAAGCAAAGAAAGTCTCCTGTGTATTACTCTAGCTCCCAGCTCTTCAGTGAGCTCTCTTGTATTCATCTAGAGCCAAGCCTCGTAGTGGGGCTGGTCTCTAGTGAGCTCTGCTCAAGAGCCCAACACAGAAAGTTGTATGGTGAGAGTTAGGTGTGGGAGGAAGATACACACAGTTCATGTGGCTCAGGCAGAGAGAAGGAATCTGTAGTGTAGTGCAAAAGAGATGATTTGAAATGCTGATGGCCTTTTTTTCTTGGTTCTATTTTGAAACAAACCATCCTTTCAGACGGGAGGAAGAATACCAACTCTGAATTAATGCCTGGGAGCTTTTAGCTTTTGCCTGATTATAAAGGGAAATACAAAAGCGATTGTGGCTTTAGGTACTATGACAAGTTGTCTTAATACCCCAAAACTCAATAAAAGAAAGAATTTTAAGAATGCCACAAGCCTTGAATTAACAACCATGCAGAAAATACCTCCCTGCAGAAAGTTTTAAATATGTTTTCATCTACTTTCAGAGAAAGTATTTTTTGCAGGTGTCAAATCTGCAGTCATGACAATCTCATGTAATTACATCAGTAGGTAGACTACCATGCTGGAGGATCATGTGCATTTTGTTTAACTTTGCTAGTTTATCAAGTTATTTAACAAAAGCAGTTTAGAGAGAGATATGTGATGCCATAAATTATTACCAGATGGGAAGAGAACTGTACTGGGTCAGCTTGCAAGCTCCATTCCCCTAATTGCTTCATAGGCAGTGGGATGAGTGATCCCTGAAGCAGGTCAGATGGGTTGTAGCTTGCATAAGGACAAAACCAGTGAAGAGAAGTAAAGTGGGATTTAGTAAAGAACAATTGACACTGCTCTATTTTACTTCAGTAACATCTGAAGCTATAAATTCTCTGCTTCTTTGGATACCATATGCTAGGAAAACAATATGAAAAACTTGAATTGTTGTTAAGTCTTGATAAACAAACTGGCAACAGGAGGAGGAAAATAAGCATCTTTTGATGCCTGAAACGTTGTTATTTTTTCAGATAATAAATTGTGTGGAAGCCTTGCCTGAAAGTTGGTCAAGGGCACAATAGTTTCCAGGCCAAATGCAGACCAGAGGAAAAGAGGTATTTCAAGGTTGCCTGGCTGCAGTTTTTAGTTATCTGGCCCACACAGCTACATCTGCTGGAGCAAAGTTCCTTCTGTGTAGATGCTCCTTTGCCATATCAGGCCCTTTTATGGTACAATTTAGATGTGTTAAAAATCTATGTAAGCCTTAGGACTTACTTGTAAGTCAGGGTTCATACAGATAAAAGGCTGAACTCTGTTGGTCTGTGTTCCCTCCTATACTTTAAACTGCTTTTGCCTGACCTGAATCGTCAAAGTAGACTGTTCATTATGTGAAAATTCCTCCATCAGGGGAGGGGTGGGGGAGGAAATAGAGAAAACTGTGCTATTTGTTTTCCCCTTTGGGAAGACATTGGAGATGAGGGACATTCCTTTTTCTTATTTGTGTTTAATCATGTGTCTTTATGCTTTCCTAAAAGTAACCATTTCCTACAATTTAGATTTCTATTTGCCACATAGCAGCAAGAGGATTAAGAAGAAGAAAAGTTAAAAGGGTGTCATTTTTTTTGTGACTCAGAAGTCTTCTCTGCCTCTCCTGCCATTTCCTCTTTTTAATGGTCAGTAATGAAAATGCATACAGAGGTCCACACACAGAAGAATTAACAGGAGTTTAACCTCCTTCTTTGGAGCCTAATTCCTGTTGGTTATAGTTTTTAATTTGATAAATGTGCAACTTTGCTGGTTTGTTGAAGTATGGTCTTTTGAGAGATTTTGTTAAGCCCTTGTTGTCATGAATGTTTCATGAGTGTAAGCACCAGCTATACTAAAAATGTGGGTTTTTCTGTTCCTTTGTATTCCTTACAATCAGTAATGACTACTGTTTATGACAACTGAGAAAAGAGCAGGGTGACTAAAGTATATTATCTATATCTCTGTCATGATTCATTAGGTTTAGCATCAGCTTGGCTTTTCCCTTTTATTCTTTATATAAACAGATACATTTCTTGCATTTCTCACCAGATTAGTTTCACATCTATCTTGAGGCCCTATAACTGTTTTATATTTTTTAGTTTTGGAGAGACAGAGTTTATAAGAGATGGCACAGGTTCATCACTTACAGCAACATTCTAATACTTTTCTCTAAATATTTTCTCTAAGCACTTTTGTTTTCTTTCAATACTGGTTTCCTCAAAAAGACCCCCAACATTTCACAACCCAAATCTAATCACAGTGGAAGTGGAATACTTCAGGTGAAGGCAGAACTGTAATGCTCCTAAATATTACAATATTGTGAATGGCTATAGCTGAAATCTAAAGTGAGTTAGAAGTAAAGCTAATTAAAAAAATGACTGAAGAGCTGAAGTTTTTCTGAACCTGGATTCTGCTTGAAAGAGAATGGCTTTGGGAAGTTTGAACAGAAACAACTTGATGCAATGGAATTACTTTCTTTCTAGATTTCATATTTATAAATAATGGTGTATTTTTTAATGTGTAGACTGAAGTGTCCCAAGAGGAGGAACTGGAAACCTGAAACCTCAAATGGATATAATCCACTAGACCCACTGGAAAAAAAATCCAGTTTGGTTTAGCCAAATCATACAGAATTAATTGCATCCCTTGACTGTGTGTGTTTTAGCTGATACATTGCTGAGAATCCTGGGTCTCATTTGGTGTCCAGCAGATGGGTTGGATGTTGAACTAATGAATGAGGAAAAGTTACACCAGGAGCAGTAACACAACAGTAAATGTAGTCCTCCTTTTTCAATTGCAATGCAGAGAATGTGTGAATAGGTATTATTGTGTTGAAGACTGTATTTGCAATTGTACCTCACTGGCATGAAGTGGCAGAGATAAGAGCTGGGGCAGTGGGCCTCTGCACTCCCCACTTTGCCATCCTACTGTTCTGACAGTAAATCTGAGCACTTGCCTATCAGCATTGTTTGTCAGCTTTGCCAGTATTATGTCAGAGTTGTATCAGTGAATAATCTACCTAACAGCCTCATTAAAGATCAATACTATATGAATCATCTTGTGTCTTCTATTTAGCCTTTGTGCCTTACCTGCCCTGGCATGGGGTATTGCACCTAGTCTGATGGGCCAGTCTGAATTCCTTTTATCTGTGAGAATCTTTGCTTAGTTTGGTTTAGGAATTAATCAAGCTTTGCCATGATTAAGCCTGACACTCAATCAAGCATATGTCTTAACTTGGAAGCATGTGAGTGATTCTGTTGAAGTGAGAGTTTAACATGTACTTAAATAACTGCCTAGACAGGGGTCGTAATTAAAGATCTAGAACGATATCATGGAATGACTTCTGACTTCATGACTGATACTAGAATTGCATCAGATCGAAGGTTCAGCTAGACTTAGAATGCAATTATGCACTGCCACATCCCTAGGAGAGCTCTTATTTTAAACCTGAATGTGATCCTTCCACTTCTTCCTTCCATTCTAGAGATATAAGAGCTGTTTAATGTAGCACTCATTCGATCTCACTAAATAGTGTCACAAGTAAACTGCCTGTGCTCCTTCTAGTATGCTACAGACTTTTTGACAGAACTGTTTGTCCTTGTAATGATTTTTCCACCTTTGGCTTGTGCCAAAGAAGAAAAAATTATTAAAGATTATTTGTTCAAACAGAAAGAAAGTGTCAAAAGGAGGTTGAGCTATGCTGTGAGGTTGTTGGATTTGCCACATGATCTAAATGAATGCCTAATGTAAATAAAACTTAATATTCAGAGTTCACCCTATTTTGGAGCAGCAGAAGCACATCATTAAAAAAATTTCAGTGAGCACTGAATTACCATGCAGTGCAGTACTGTATAGACATAACAAGCACCTCCCTGCTGGTGTGTGATGTGTGGCACATGGAAGATGATACATAGAATGAGACAAGGAATAGCTCCTTAGGGGATAGGATACTTGAAGCCTAATCCTAGGTGGTGTAAAAGCAGCATACATCTCCACTGAAAGAACTGGAGCTCAACTGATTTACAGCAGCTTGAGTGCCAGCTCTTTCTCATTAGTGAACAGAGATTTTATTCTCTCTATTGTACCTTTTTCTCTCCAACTTAATAAATTTACTTCATTGGCAATGTTAAGATTTCTTCACGGCTAGCCTTCTGCTCTTAAGAATTATCTTTCCATTTAGACTGGTGCTCTACCATTCTGCTCCCTAGTCTTCTGTGCTGAAACTTGACAAGCCTTTAACTGGGAGTGTATTTTGACATTGTTTTCCAGCTGGTGGTCCTCAACAACTTGTCAGGGGGCTGCAGAAAATCACTACCTGTTCAGAAAGTTTAAATTTGCCCTAGAGGCATCTGTACTTTCAGTGGAAAAATAGAGATACTGCAAATTAATTAGGGTTTAATGCCAGAGTCCTAGTGACTGACATTTGCAACTTGAATGAGATGACAGAAATGTGTGGCAGGAGGGTGGGAAACAAGCATAATTCAACATAGGAGAGGTCTGGATTGGTGTATGAGGAACTGTACCACCATGAGCACAGCCAGCCAGTGGAGCAAGCTGCTGAGAGAAGTTGTGTCATCTCCATCCTTGAGAATTTCAGAATGTAACTGGACAACACACTGAGCACCCTGGTCTGATCCCATGGAGACCCTGTATGAGTAGGAGATTGGACTAGAGATCTTCTGTGGTCCCTTCCAATCCAGATTATCCCATGTTCCCATGACCTTTATTGGGATTCCTTTGATGCTGTTTTTAACATTTTGAAGATATTTCTGTGTTCAAAAACACAGTTAAGTAAACAGATATATAGCTAGATATACATACATATTTTATTAATTTCTGTTAACAAGGGCACGCTAATACAGATCTTTCAGCTCCTTGGTGTGTTGGCTGCTCTGACCTCAACAGCAGATCTTGCTGAACCATTTCTTACTGTAATTTTATTCATGTTGTGTTGCCTAACTGCTAGAGACATTGGAGTTGAATCTGAGTTACACTGTTGGTGTCTGTTGCCTCTTATTGTGCCCAGTTTGCATATTTGACAAAAAAAGACATAGATACTCTTTAATGTAAATTTTATTTCAATAATTAAAAAAATTAAAAAACACAAATGGAAATAATTGATTTGAAATGCCCCAACACCACCTGGAGGTTACAGTAATTAGCTGTGAGCAAGCATGAGGTTAGTAGGTACAATTTTCAGTAGATGTTCTTTAACAAAGATTCCTACATTGCCTGTGCATGCACCTACAGTTATTGCTTAGCTGATGTGTTTACAACCAATGCAATGTTTGCAAAATCGCAATTAAATGCAGAACATATGCTATTGTTGTGTATGTGACTTCTCTAAGAGGGCATTTATCAATGGGTGTTTTTGTCCCAGTCATGGGGTTATTCTAGTGCAATGGAAGACACCCAGACAAACAACTATATGCAAAATTGTGGCTCTAGGCAGTGCCAGCCCACAAGAGAATCTTTGAACCTGCCTGTATAGTCCATGATAAGTGAGTAGTGGCAGGCAGAAGGGTTACCAGAGTTCACCAAAGGCCTGCAGAAATCATGGATTACTCAATTCTTACAGAGCTTTGGCTGTCAAATGAACAGAAGCACATTGTAAGATAAATAGCTGTTATGTGCATTTAGGGAATGCCTTCCAAGTGAGATGGAAGGTGCTCTGCCTTACAGGATTATCTGGCTGTTCATCCTGTTGTGTGAAACAGCCATCCCCTGGGTTGTTATAAAACATGGGCTGTCAACATAGTGGCCCAGGATGGTTCCATAAAGTCACAGGCACCATTCTATGGTTTTATAGAAGAAGGCGGAGGTCTTACTCAAAACATTTATTCCTTTAGGTCAAATAGCATTTGGGTTCACAGATACAGGGGTTGTTTGGAAAAAAATTAAAGATTTCTGTTTCTAACCAAATCCAGTTTGCAAGGTTGTACACAAAATTACTGTTGCTCTCTACTCTGAAAATTTCTTGCTATTTATGGCTAGAATAATCACAGAGATTAAGATTCTGACATGGTGTCTCTCCGCTTCTTGACTCTATCCTAATACAAACAATACATAATGGGTGTTCCTGAGAATAAACAACACTAAATCGAACCTGATGGGAAGTAACAGTTTACCAAAGTTGATGACAAATATTTGACTTTTGGCTCAAATATTCAGCTAGTGTACACTTTAATAGTTTCTTTGGTCCTGCATGTTTTCATTACTAATTTTTGTGGGGGTGGAGCATGATCAATGGTAGCAGAGCAGATAATGATGAAACTATGGCATTCACAAAAGCATCAACATGACTCACCTACATATCTTTATCTCTAGTTACTGTACATGTTTGTTGCTTTAGAACATACCTTCCTCAGTCTTTACTTTTATTCTCCATGTAGCCCTATCCTATTGCTATTTTTTCAAATCTTTCTTTGAGAAGAGGCTAGGAGAAAATAAGAATTTAGATGTTGTCTTGAGTTTAACTTATCAGTTGCATGAAAAATATCTCACAAGTGAGGTTTTAGGTAACTCCTGGCAGTTTGACTCTCTTCAGTGAATGTTTCTTAATGACTTAGTCTGAGGCAGGAAAGGTACAAACCTTTGCCACTTTTCTGTAATTTAGCACTTCAGTAACCAAAGCTCAGCAGATTTTACTGCTTCCTCTTTTACTGGGCCACCACATGTCCTTCCATAGGTCACACCATGCAACCCAGCAAGCTCTCTTGCTTTCCATCAAGCAAAGGACAACACTTCCTTATTCTCCCATTTCCACTTCCTAATGCTTTCCACGTGTAACCCACTGCATAAAGACTGGAGCAACTCTTGCTGCATGCTCTTGTTACAGATAAAGAAAGCCCTCTGCCAAAGTACCCATTACTCCAACATAATGTTTGTATTGCTGTTGACTTAAAAGGCAGATTAACTCTAGAATGACTTGGGCCACTTTTCCTGCTCATTTATTCTGGTGTTTTCTTGGTTGACCATGCTCTGAACAGGACATTTGACTCAAGAGCTCCAGAGGTCCTTTCCAACCTGAGTTATTCTGTTATTCTGTGATTAAGAGATGTCACTGAAAGATGTCATCACATTTTGACATTTCTTCCTTTTATGCTTCCACTGTGTAGTGGTATATAATTACTAACATAAGTAAAGCGGTGTGATGGTAAGCATGGAAATCAGAATGCTTTGTCCTGAATAATAGTGTCGTAGGTGGGTTGGTTGTTATATTTTAATGTCGATTAGTCTGTGTTTTCAATGATATTATGTCTACTGTGGAAAACCATTTCTTGGGGAATTTTATAGGGGTTCCTGAGAGTTCCAATTCTGATACCACTTGAGCTTAGAAGGCTGATAGGCTCTTACGGCCTTTGAAGATTTGCATTTGCCAAGGGAGAATACTTCTTTTTCTTACACCTTTTGCTGATGGTGTAATCACAGGGAGCTGAAGCACATTTTCTCAGAGCACAACTAGTTGTTGTTTTTAGACACTAAATAATTTATTTGGAGTTATATTCCCATTTAATTATACGCGGTGATGACACAACTGATATCTTTAAAAGGGCGAGATCCCAAGTCTAATCAAGGGTGTTGGGTGTTGATGATTTACGTGAGATCACTAATGTCCTCTACAAGTGCCTTAACTCCTATTGTTTCTGCTAAAAAGGGAAAGCTAGGATCAATCTTATGCAAATGATTAACCAAAAAGTCAAGAAAACCCTTTTCTCAAAGTTATTATCCTTTTGGTAACACCTATTTAAGATTAAAGTAATGCAAGTACCAAATGAAACTTATGTGAACAGGTTAACACCAGCACTGGCTGGGAATAAAAATTCTCTCCAGCATTTCAAGCTATTCCATGAACACAGCATATAAATCCCAGGAAGAAATTCAAGGAAGAATCAGGTGACTTCAAGATACTGACTACAGTATTTTACCAAAGACAGTCAAACTAAAGGGTCAAATAAGGAAACCAGTATAAGTTATTTGTCTTAACTGCTGCATTACAAGTAAGTGTAAAGCTTCCTGGTAAGCTGTCTGGTCTCCTACAAATTTCCTCACTAGTTTTTTCTGTAGGCCATCAGCGATGCTCTGACAAATGAAGTTTGGCAGCTCTTAGATGGCAGTTTATAGCTCAGTGGTTTTCACATTTTCAGAGCATAGAGAACATGCTTTATTGAGTACCTGTATGAGGCTGTTTAGGACTCTAGAGTTTCTCCTCTTTATGGATTTTTTAATACTACTTAGATATGCATAGAACAAGTCATATTTTTATACCTCTTATGTCTCCATTGGAAATTTAAAAACTAAAGAGATTGCGAAGGAAGTCACGCTCAAGATCCTCCATGGCAGCAGTTTGGTTCCAGTTATCATGAGGAGTTTTCAGTTTGTCAGTGTCACCACCTCTCCACAGAATAAGGCCCTCAATCCCTGCTCAGTCTGAATATAAAAAGTACAAAAGCTAGCTTTCTGATAAAGCTATCTCCCTCTCCTCCAGCTTCCTGTGACTGCATCCTGCCTGACATGTTGCTGGCTTGGGGAAAGTTCACCCACAAACTGGCAAAAGTATGAGGCAGCAAAGATCCAGTTGCTTGGCACTTATGTTTCAAGATGCAAAAGCAGTATAAATATCTTATAAGCAGATTGCACAATTCTCTTACAGAAAAGGAGTTGATTCTGCACTCAAGGGAGTCAGGAATTTGCTTAATATTACTTCGTCTGCAATCTCCTTATTCACTTTCTTCAGGTTTAACAAGAGGCAGGCCCATTTTTTTGTTGATACTGCAGTTTCCAGTTTCTGAGGTAGTAAGTCTGAAGGTCTGGAAATGCCACTCAAGCCCTTATCCTTGATCTTCAGTACCTCTGCCCTGTGTACCTGTCCCATAACCTTCAGTGGTTGGGTCCTTCAGGCCTCCAGTGTAGCAGGCTGGCTTGACACAAGCCATTTTCAACTGAGCAGAGTCAGCATCTGCACAACAAAAAAATCCACACCCTTCTCCCCTTCCTCACTGTGGATGTGTAAATACTAACTCAATCTGCTTTTTTGAGAAAGCAGTGTGAACATATGGGCAGATGGCACTATTCTGCTTGCCATCTAGACTACTCTGCAGCCTTTATATTTAGAGACTTAGACCACAGATCAGTCAGCTCATCTTTAGATATACATCCCAGTAGAAATAAGCAGATGAGTAGCCAGTGGTTTAGTATTGGCTGGATTTTATTAGGAAATTAGATTTAAACTGTGCAAAGTTTAATTCATAGCTGCATTACCCTGCACAATTTTTTACCTCATGTCACACTGCAGAACTGTAGGATGGCAAAAACATCAAAGAAATAGATGGAAATATATAGAAATAGAAAAAATGTTTGTTAAATCACAAATCCCAGCTACTTTTTCTCTTTAACTGTCCCATAATAAACAGAAAACTGGCTAGTTCTGTTTATCCACAGCACTCTGGGCTGGTCAGGGGGAAACATTTGACTCACAGGGAGAATATCCTCCAAAAAGATTGAGCTGGTGGTACTGTCACCTTATCTGAGTTGTGTCATATCTTTGGGCTATTGTAGAGATGCTGGCAAGTAGTGTTCCTCTTTCCTGGCTACCTCTGATGATCTGCATGGACATATGGAACAGGGAAATAGAGAACCAGTGAAAGGCCCATGCAAAGGATGAACAATTCCAACATGGTAATCTATAGGATTTGGGTTTCTTTTGACACAAAGAGGGTTTGAAAAATATTTTCTAGATTTGTTTTAACCTCCATTTATATATTTACAATACTGTGCTAGGAAGAAATTTGTTTTAAAAATCTAACTCACTAAACATGTGAGATTTCAGAGATGCGCTTTCTTTCTCTCCGTTTTGGGATTCAAATAGGCAAAAGCAGATCAAAACCAGAACAGACATCTCCTGAGTATACTTACTAAAACTAAAATGAAATTCAAGTAATAATAAGGTGGAAAGTGAAAGATACTGTTGGGTTTTGCATTTGTAAGGTATAAAAGTGCTAACAAATCAGAGAATCCATAGCAAGAGTGCATGTTGATTACCTGGATGGAAAAACCACATTCGAGATCATGATCTAGATCTTTTCAAAAACTTCTGGAAGTAATTTACATCCTCTACAGTTCTGGCAGGAACCTAAAGATCAGTGGTACCATGAGGAATTCTGTTAGATGGGAAAGGAAATGGAAATGGAGCTAGCAAGGCAGAATATATTGTCTCCTTTTATCTTAGACCTTTCTTTTTCAAGACTCCACACAAGGGGCACATTGTGGAGACCTTGTTATGTTCATCTAAGTCTCAAACACTGTAAAAAATGCTCGTAGGTGTACTTAGGAAACAAAGATTCAAAAGTGCTGAAATCCAGGGCATTCCAGTAACTAATTTTTTTAATTCTTGTGACTGAAAATTGCCCAAGCCTGCCTGTGCTTGTTTATGTTGAATTGAGTTGGTTTTCCAAATAGATATAAAATGTGATGCTGACCCCTTTAGATTCTATTTCTTGAATCAAAATAATTAGTTCTAGAAGTAGCACAGTTCATGAATCCTAATTTCTTGGGATTTACATCTTATAGTTGCATGATTTTTTTTGTTATAGCAAAGCTGTTTTGTCAACTCACTCCTTACTGGACACCAGTAAACAGACTGCAGAGTGAGTTTTTCTGGTTAGTTAAGTATGGCTCTGACTAGAGCTCTCCAGTGGACAGGGAAACAGAAGAATCTCTGTCCCATGTGCATCTTTTGCTGGTATTTTGTGCAGCCTTTTCATTAGTGAGCATGCTGATAACTCAGAGTCACTCTGCCAGCCATTCTCTTGTTTTCCTAAAACTTGAAGCAAATCTCTATCTTCATGATTTCATTCTTGGCCAGATTTGACTGTAATTGGACTATGGGTTCAGAAGTTTTTTAAAGAAAACACACACTTCTGCAGCAGAAGACTGTTGAAACTCTGTTTCCCATAGGACACCACTAGGATATATAAACAAATACAGTCATACACGGGCAAAAAAGGTTTTCTCTCTAAAGTGGGATACTTCGCATTTGGGCACGCTTCCAGCTTCAGCCCAAGATTTCATTGCCTTTCCAGGGCCTCCATGCCTATACCTTGATCTTGTAAACTCAGCAGTGTGCGCTGGACTTGAGTGCTGTTAAAAATCTCCTGTCCTGTCCCTGCCATTTTTCACACCTGCCTGCAGTCTCTTTGGTCTGAACTCCACTCCTGCTTCCAAGAAGGAAAACTCTTGGGAATCATCGATATCTGTGAGTATATAAAGTATCTTCAAGCAGAACAGGCACAGCAGACTCAGTCTGCAGGCAGCCGCCTCATGAAGTTGTCATTGTGCTCACACAGCAGGTGTGCTGTCAGAGATATTGAGCAAGAATACAAGGGCAGGGAAGGGCATCTTGACAGTATTTGGTTGTAATGAGATTCCAGATAAATTTTAAGTGGATGGTATCTTTTTAGCCCACATGTGAATGAATATTTACACCCTTAAAAGGATTACATCCTTCATTGGTTTCTTAGTTCAGGTGAAATAGATGATGTAAGCTGGGAGAAAGCCTATGTTGAGAGAAGAACTAGTGGCCTCTTTTACAGATAGATGCCAGGAACTCCTCATCAGTATTTGTACAACTCACCATTCCTGTCTCCTGCTCTTCATAAACATGGATAATAATGGGTGCAGCACATATCTTACTGGAATTCCTATGGAGAGCAATTAAAATTTTGAAGAGGTAAATGTTTAACATTGTTTATAGTCCACTTGGAAACAGGAAATGCCAGAAATTACATAAGCTCTCTAGATATTAATAAATCCATGTAAGCATCTGCTTCTCTTCTTAATTGTTTGGCAGTACCTTGCACAGAGGTACTTACCAGAGCATAAGCGGTAATCAGTGGGGACTGCCTGATTATAAATGACACTAAATGATAATCTGAATTGTTGGCATTTGTAGTGTATCCATAGCCAGGGCTGTAGTTCTCCATCTCCTTGGCATTTTTCTCATAGTATGGAAATAGGGAGGGGGACTCTTTCTCTGGACATTGTGTTTGTTATTTCCTTATTTTATCTTCTAAATAAAAATAAATATAATCCAGAACAAGTACGCTTTTTCTATCAAGGGAGAACGTCAAAAGACAGCAGCAAAATGAGCATTTTGCTACAGTTCTCACAACAAAGGAAAGGATATGCTGATGTTTTTCTGATGATGGGGCATTGTCATAGGGAGAAGCATTTAAAAAAATGTGAAACAAAAACTGTAGGAATTGGTGAATGTTTGCCAGGACTGGATGAAGTCTACCTGGGAGTTCTTATAGAATCAAGGAATAAAATAGCTATACTGGTAACAAAAATTATGCTCTTTATTGTTCAGAACAGCTGCTTGGCTGGAGAGTCACCCATGTTATATTGTTTTTCTGAGAAAAACTGTCTGAAGGAAATACTCTGAAGCAAGTCATTAGAGTTAGAATTACATAGCATTGTGATGCTAACAGTTGCATTGTGATGCTAATAGGGGTTGAAATAGTCCTGCCTTTTTAAATCATCCTGAAATTAAATTCCTAGGTAAACTAGTGGAGCAGATTCTTGGCTGCTTTCCAACCAATATAAAAGAGCAGAGTCCCCTGACCTCAGTGGTGTGAGGCCAAGCTGCATAGGATAGAGGATGATACAAATCATTCATGATAAAGGAGTAAAGTTTTCTAAATATTTCTACATTTTTTAAGGACCTTGTTAGAAGCTATTAAGAAAGCTTGACATCCAGGAGTGGAGGAAGTTTTGAGAAACATTAAAATTTGGTTACTAGTTAGAAAATAAAAGTCCCTGTCTCATTAAAGCAGTAAAACCTGCTGAAAACACAGATTTAAGGTAACCTGTACTTGGGGACACTAGGAAAATTCTAGGAGAGCTAGGATATAATATAGTATGATATGATATATGTAATATAATGTATAGTGTTGCTTCCCCTTCCTACTGCTGACTGCACGCTCCTGCACTTTTCTCTTGTGCTGACACAAGCAGTGACACAGCCTTTATGAACTGACTTGGCTCATTATAAAAAGAGAAAACTACTCCAGCAGCAAATCCTAAATATAAATGGAGCAGACAAGCTACGACTAAGGCTAGAAGGAAAATGACCACAAGCAGCAGTAAAGACAACCTGTACATTACCACTAGCTTTGAGAAGAAATAGGATGGTTCTCAGAAGAAACCTTCTGTGAAGACCTTTTGTTGGTGCAAGGTGAGAGAGAAGTGATGTGGGGAATTTTCTTCAAGAGTCACATCTACAGATATAAATTATTTCACAAGATACTTGGCTGAGATCTACAAACTTGTAAGATATGGGTTAAGTTGTGGATGACCACCAGAGGTGCCAATGGCCTCCAACTTTCTCCTTTGCTTTGAAAGAGCCTGGACTTCCCCATTGGTTTGTATGTTCAAACTGCTTCAGGACTGCAGTTTATTATGTACTTAAGGGTAGTGGTATTAGCAATAATCAGAATATGGCCACAGCCAATTCCAACCAAATGGTAGCACTGTTTAAGAATAGTAAGCAGGAACCATCACAAGTACACAGCTCTGACCAAATCTCATGCACAGCTGGTGAAAGTCACACTTTAATTTTGAACAAAGCTTTCATAACATACATGTCCTGCAAGCCAGCTTTTGAAGGTAAATCATTCAATGGCAAGTGGATGCTTATGTTCAAAGTGAGGCTGACCCAGACGTGCTTGTTGATCAGCAGGCAGGCAAGAAACAAATATCACTACTGGTCATTTTATTTTTGAGATGAGAATTTTGCAAGAGCTGAAAGAGTTACAGAGAGTGCTGTCATTCTCCAAATACAACATTGGTAAAACCAGCAAGTGTCACAGGTTGAAAGCTCCATCCTTTCCTAGGCACTAAAAATTAGCCCACTAGCCAACAGAGACTTAGTACTGTCAGCTGCTATTGTGGCTCATGCCCCGCGGCATACTGTTTACAGCAAAATAATTAACCAACAAAAGAGATGCCTTCTTTCTGGTGTTGTCCTACCCTTTCAGGATCACAGGCCCATTCATTATAATGAATATGTTGTTCAAAATGTCATTTCTCTCACCTTAAGCTCTTCCTGAGAATAGTAGGCACTTAACTTCTTGAGTTTTCCTGGAAAATTAAGAGTTGACAACATTACTGAAGCTGAAGAAAAGGAAATGGACTCCATGACCAATTAGAAATTATTTTAAATTTTAAATTAGTTTTAAAAAAGCCTTGTGGGGATAGCTTCACTCTGATTTTTTTTTTCTATTTCTTACCTTTATTGTTCTGTGTTCATGATATATATAGAACAATGAGTAAAACTGTGGTGTCCAGGATCTGAACCTGAAAAAATTAACAAAAGCAGTCTGATTTCCAGATATATATTTGTCTCCAAAGGAGGCTAGTGACAGCTACATGCAATCGTCAGCTCTGGAAACCTGTCCTACTTACAGAGTTATTAAAAAGGACTTTTTATTTTCACTGTATTTATGTCTTGATACTTAAACACACAAATCAGATATGTTTATGCAACCTTCATTGTCTTTAAATACAGTATTGTGGTCATTAGCTCCTCTCTGCCAACAAAGCATTGTCCGAATTTGCCAAGTTAGAAACATGAACAATTTGTTAAAAAATGTTTGCTGGTTAAAATGTCTTATGCTTGAAAATTATAATAATAGTTTAAGAAAACCCTAAACTCTAGCACTCAAAGACATTTAAAAGGTTTGAAAATTTGGTCAGTCATCTTGTCTTATAACTGATGTACAAAAAAGAAGGAGAAAGCATGGCAGGTGGGTTTGCTCACCCTTTGCTTCTGCATTTTGTAAATTCAATGTGAGTGGAATCAGCCACACCCTGGATTAAACAAGGAGTACAGGAGATTAAACTAATCTTTTCTTCCAAGATTTGCATGGCCCAAGGACAGGTGAGTGTCCCTGCCGTTGTAGATAGTGTTTCCCCTGTCAAAAGACAGGTTTTTGAAAGTTTGAATGTGAATTGCTGAGCTGATAAGTATTTGTTTCTGTTATAAATGAATCGGTTAATTCACGCTCAGATATGAAATATCATGATATTAAACTGTATACTGGGTCCTGTGGGGGGGGGGGGGGAGTTCTTGAGACA
>VXAZ01002631.1:252231-413903 GCA_013399875.1 Gymnorhina tibicen | reverse complement strand
AAAGAAGAGTTCTCAGCATCCATATCGGCGAGAACTCCTCCCAGGCCAAGTGCTAACGGGCAATCAGAACTCAGATGTGCGAGAACTCCTCCCTGGCCGGGTGATAACGAGCGGATCGGAACCGAGATATGGAACATCGAGAGACATATGATAACACTCCCCGGTGATGAACAGACTAATAAAGGACAGGATGAGCTTTTGTCCACTTCAGTTCCTAGAATAGAATCTCTTTATGAACATGTTGAATAGAAGTTAACTCTCCAAAACTCCGAACTCTGTGCGGAAACATAATATATAAGCCCGCTGCAAAAAGCAGCAGTTGTGAACTAGAGAAGTCTAGTGCCATAGAGGCCAGACTTATGTTCACCCAGTACCAATCCCGGGCTTGGTACTGTGACTTTTTCGATCGTGGCATCGCGTTTCCGATATTTCGACCATTCAATAAATTTATTTTAATTTTAATATCGAATTTGGCTATATATTTATTTCATTTCTTTTAAGGGTTTTGGCCTTTTGTTAGAAGCTGCAATGTGAAGAAATGGATTCAACACCAGAGATTACTAAAGCAGCATTCATATCAAAGTATAGTGATAATTTCTTCCCAGTTTAGCTGAGAAGATGACAGTTGTCTTATGTTGGGACAAGGCTGGGGGAGAGGAAGTGTTCACAGCAAAGAGCTGTAGACACAGATCAGTAGCTTCCAACAACCCACAGGACAATACTCTTTCAGTTCACTTCATGTGTTACTCAAAACATAGATCACAAGGTAGCATTGTGTTGTGAGTTGTTTTGAAAATAAGAACAACCAGACAAGGCCCAGCTTTGGAACATTATCAGCAAAATGGGTGATAACCTTTATTTGTAAAGGTGTGTCTAGCACCAGGTCCAGTTTTACATGGGATTATAGCAGGGTAAACCCTTCTCCATTTTGTTCAGCTAAGGTACTGTGAAAAGGTTAAAAATTCGCTGAAGCACAGTACAGGATAAATAAAAAAACTTATGAAAAATGGGGGAATAACCAAACCTTCAGGAACCATGACCTGAGAAGTAAGACCAAGAGGACACTAGAGATCAAACAGCAAAGCCAAAGAAGGGAACTTTTTGTTAGCCTTAGTCACTAAAAAACGTAATACCCACCATATTATTACCTCTTACTTGCCTAAGCCTCTTCCTTACAGAGCACATGCAGTAAAATAAGTGTGCAGTGTACTTTTCAGCAGGGACTGAATGGAGAGACGGAAAGGAGAGAATGAAAGGTCAGTGACTATGGTTTCAGGTTGTTACGCATATGGAAAATGCACGTTTCACTGTTCAAAGCATATAAAACTGAAGGTGTGCCAGCTTTGTGGACTTACCACCCAGCACCCATCTCTGCAGAGAGACGAAATAAATATCTTGACTCTGTGTGTGGATCAGCTTTTAGCACACCATGTGAAAGAACCCATATTTTGGACAACAGTATGAATATTTGGCAGTGCAACATGTACACATGTCACATGATGGTCATGCTGCATCACCCCTATATGCTGACAGCAATTTGTTTAAATTTCATTAGATGAATTAATGGAAGTCCATCATGGACTATTAAACACAAAGGTGAGAATACAGGTTGTTCTTAAACCTCAAAACACTGAGAGACAGCATTATATCAGCAAAAAATTTTATGAATGGCCTGGTTTTGTATTTTTTGTTTTAAACTCATGTCTTTGGCTAGTGTCTGAGACAAGATTCTGAATTAATTGACATTGTCTGATATATCTCATATTTGTAACTGTACTTAGAAGTTGGTATATGGCACAGTTGGATTGTTGTTGACATCTCACATCTTCTGTGAGATGTACTGTAGTGGTACAGTTTTAATTATGGTTTCTGTAGACAACTTCTTTGAATGCATTGTGCTCTTCTGGCACATTTGTTATTCTTCTGCTCTTTCCAGAAAAGTTGCACATATGGAAGATCTAGTGCATTTCTCTTTGTACCGAAGTATTTTAATATCTAGCAATTTTTACTGATTGTCCTTTGAAAGAGACAGAAGTTCAGATTTCTCCTTTAGCATTTGTCTCTGTGATGTTATACTTGTACTGTATTGGGGATACTTGTGGCCAGGTAACACTCTGAACTGGAGCTCTCACCTAGTACTGGAAAAATAGTTATGTTCACGAAGTAGAAAATGGAAAACAGTTCCAAATCTGGGTTGAGTTTGAGGAAATATTTTGGCTAGAAAAACAACAGCAAATGTTGCAACTTGTACTTTGTATTTCAACATGAATTTTCTAGCTTACCAACATGTCTTTTGGTTTGGATTGAATCAGTGTGATTATTTTCTCAGTTTTTGGTGTGATCATTAAATAAAAAGTTCTCTACTTGTTTTCCCTGACTTGGAAGAGAGAGGTCTAGTTTCTATCTCTACCAGTACTTTCAGTGTGACCTTGAACACTTTCTTCCATAGTCGAGCCTTTTTTTATAAAATGAAGGCAATGTTTACAGGCTCTTTTCTAAAATGCTTTGAGATATGTGGATGAAGAACACTGTAGGAGATCTAAATTACATGTAGTCATCAAAGGGAGAACAGGATTCTTGTGAGTGGCAGTCAGTTTTCACTCGTACTTTTTTTCTGAAGACATATACACAGCTCTTTTGATAGAGAAAGCTCTAGAGACCCATGAACCAAATAGAATAGAAAATCACAGAAGCCAAAAACACTGGTAAAGTGCACATCATTAGCTACAGTCCTGCTGGGTATATCTCTGCTAGTATTGTTAATCACTACTTCCTTAATCATCCTTTAGAAAAGTAAAAATAAATCACAGAGTGATTGCAATTATATTTTTTTCTTTGATGTTTTGATGGAAATTGATTTGATGTAGAGTGAATAATGTGTTCTCCATTTCCCAGGGAATAACCCTGCACCTCAGATTAGGGTCTGTCTCTCCAGACTGACTCTTTCATTCAGACCAACTTTACGCACCTTACTGCAGACCAGCACATGAACTCAAGTCCTGGAAGGCAGCCATAAATTAACCATCCTTCCATTCTGCAAAGAAGTTATCAGAGAGCTGATAAAGACCTTTTAATACAGCTCAGGTCTTTAGGTCAAACCAGACTTGACATACTCTTTCACCTTCATGTAAATATGCTTTTTAAAGCATTTTCTGTAACTCCACTCCAGGGCCAGCTTATTCTCCTTGACGTTACAGGTGTAGTCCATAAATCCCCACAAAAAACCACTTCCTTCTGTAGGGGCCATATATTGGTAGGAATTACTACTGCAGTGTGTGCTCTCAGTAGTACAGGCCTAGGCAGTTTTCAAGTTCAGCCATCAAGCCAGTGAGGATCTTCTGGTTTTAGAGTATTACCTTAAAACCTTCTTTTTGTTTCTTTTTTTTTTTTCCTCCCCCAATCTTACAGAGACCCTGACATCCCTGAGTTTTAGATCACTGGAGTCTGAGAGTTTATCCCAGGCAGGTACCACTGAATGCTTGCCCTCATTTTGTGGGATCTTACTGGTGCCAACCATCCTTATGTGCTTCTGTTAACACAGACTTGGAGGTCTTCAAAGTTCTGATCTGAACTGACTGGCACAATGGCAAACTAAGAATTACATTTTATTTACTTGTCACTGGAATAAACCATATTCTGAACAGATGAACACACTAGGTCATTCCACACTAAATCTAGCAGAACCAGGAGACTACAGACATCAAAACCTTGACAGTAGCAGCTGCAGTTTCACCTCAGTATGTACCACCTCAATAAGTGCAGAATTACAATATCAAAAGAAAACTACTATTAAGAAATGTGCTTTGACTCTTACTGCTTCTACTTTGCTTCAGCAAACAGGCCCAAGAGTAAAATGGGAGATCAAGTTCCCTTTTTTCCCTGCAAAGGATTGAGGTAAAACCTGATATTGTCTTATCCAGGATACAGTTTAAGCTCTGAGACTTCCATTTCACCTTCAAGCAGATTCTACAGCACAACACAAAGCTCAGTGTTCCGCTGACTTTATTACAAAAGCATTTGAGGTTACTGGTGAAGTTCAGCACTAAGATAAGCTTGATGAAATGTCCAGTCAGTTGATAATGGGAAGAGTTTTTGGCTGTACATCCTTGCTAGCTGCATCCAGCTCCCGGCCTTCAGTTCAAGTGATGTGGAGTTATGTTCACAGTTGCTGAGGATTCTAGGCCAGAGGGGTTATATCCACACTGCACCGGTGCGGTGCCCTGTGGGCATAAGGCAGATACTGCTTTCTATGGTGGTCGGTGTTTTTCCAGCCTGGCAGCATAGTATTTTCTTATGTGCCACTGAAATGGTATGTTGCATGCCTTAAGCTGTAGCATAAGTGCATGTACAGCTGTTTTGAATGTGCAAGATCTTCTCAGATATGACTAAAAGATTACCTGATGCTGTCTTATCTAGACTGGCTTTTGAACAGTGAGCTACCTTCAAAATTACACTTAGGTCTTATATAAGAGGGAATTAGTTTTCTGTCTCGAGGGGAAAAAAACCCAGAAATAAAAATCCAACAACAAAACCAAGCAATCAAAGGAAAAAACCCTGCACAAGACCAAAACAAAACAAATCTAAACCCCAAAGGATTACATACATTAACATTTATTTAATAGTGACATCAAGGAATCAGGAAAAGGAACTGGCTAGGGAGCTGAGCAATTCAGCCTAGATCTGTACCAGCAGAGAGTTATCCCAGATATCTTTCTGGAAAGACGAAATAAGGGAACAGTTACTAGATGAATAGGCTTTTCCAGGGGATGATTTATAAACAGAAAAATATTGCAATCATTCACATTAATATAAGCTGGAAGCAAGGGGAACCCAACCTCTTCGCAACATGCGACATAACAGTTCCCTTGTGGTGGAGAAACAGAAGAAACACACCATTAACCATGGAGGATCAAAGAGGCAGAGTTTTCCAGGGTTGTTCACAGGCAGAAGATAATACTGATCACCAGCTTCTGATTAGGCCATTATAGGTGGAGTTAGGATGGGTTAGCATATGGACCTCAAGGCAATTCAAAACTCCCTGAAACACTTCTTGGCTCATTTAATGCATTGTGTGTGGGTCTGGATGCCCAGCAGTCTCCACCTGTGCAATATATTACTATCTGTTGTGCAAGAACTGCACTTAGAATGCACAGTCTGTTCAAGGACTTAGGTAGGTCAGCCCTCGCTTAAAGACTTCGTGGGTAGAGGGGACCCAGGTTCTTTCCTTCTAATCAAGCAATCACAGTAAAATCAACTCACCTTTTAAAATGGCATGCATAGAAATGATTAAAATTACAGGCTTTACCAAAACGACCCTCTCAAGACAGACTTATCCCTCTGAAATTTTGAGACAGGCTAAAAACTTGGATTCAATTGTAAAAGAGTAAGAAGACCCAACTATAGTATGTCTTCGGAGGGAAGATTTTTTTTTAAATTCAGTAACCACCATCATCTCATGTATGACTTGAAGAATGAGTTATCTTTGACATATAGACACAAAGTGAATATTCATCTGATCTTACTATTCTCAGTCAAACGAATAAATAGGGTGATCAAAAATAATTGCTTTTTTCTGTTATTATATAATTGTCTCTTAATAGAGGTGGTCAAATAATTTAATGGTAAATGCTATGGTGAAAAAATAGAATCAAAACAAAAAAATTCTCTCCAAATATGTCAGCTTCTGTACTATATTTTGTTATTAAAAATCTCCATTTTTTGTGAATAAATTCTTAATTCTCTCCACATAATATTATTTTTACAAAACTGTGACTTTACTACTTTTTGCTCTTTTATTCAATACCAACTTTCAGTTTAGAGTTATAAAAGCAGTTTGAATATGCAGTACTTCTAAAACTGAAAATGTGAAATATTTGATAGGCAGCATTACATGCAAAGAATAAGGCAGTGTTTGCATTGATCTATGTCAAACAGAAGACAGGTGTTGAAATTTTGGCATATGTTCATACTAAATGTTTGCTTTTTAGAGACAGACCAAAATCTCTTTAGATTGTAAATTAAGGAATAAAAGTCATTATAGGAATATTAATGACTAACAGGTAAAAGACAAGGCTTAAAAGGAAAAAAAAAATGCCTAACTAAGCTTTGTCTCTATTTGTAATGTTTTCCTCATATGAATCCATTTTATGAATCAAAAGAACCACTTCCAGTTTAGAACTTCACATAATGCATCATGCCATGCAGAATAATTCATGTAGGAATATTAATACTAAACCACCTTTATGGAAGATGCTGAATTTTGGGATAGTTGTGATATTTTTTATTTCCTCTTTTTCCTAAAGAAGTGGTAAAAATCAACGTATATTGTTGCTTCAGAAATTGTGCAGAGCAGTATGACAAAGTGCTTATGTGATGGGTGTTCATACCTTTAAAATTTGGGGTTGAGTATGGCATGAAGCTGTCAGGAGAGCTTTGGGTTGGATACCTGTGGGAAATGGAGTTACAGAAAACTTGCAGGTGCTGACAGAGAACATAAACAGCATTGTGCTTGAACAGATAGAAATGGTTACATGTTTCGATCTGAGACCTTGGCGAAGGCTGCCTGAGTTAGAACAGTGAGCTTTTGCAGTTTAAAGCAAGAATGTAGTTTTGTAGTTTTAAAAGAAATATGCTTTATAAAGGTAGAAATATATTTTTAGCAAGTAGAAACATGTTTTATGCAAGAAAGAATTATGGTAAGTAAAAGAGTAAAGAATTTTAAGTTTAGCAATACACCTTATAGTAGAGTTTATTAGAAAGTTAAGATGTAACAATATAAGCCTGTGCAACGGGCCTTAATAGCAATATGATGATTGGTTAAGAAAATACGCATTGCAGTAAAACCATGTACAATGATGATTGGTACAAGTGTGCTAGCAAGCTTTGTGGCATTTGCTGATTGGCTTAAAAAAGTATATTAGGCCTTGTAACGAAAAAGTAACATGACTACTACGGCATCAGCATCTGCACCTCCTGCAGCGGCTACCGCTACTGTTACTACTGCTATTGGTACTGTAACTGCTGCTGCTTTTGATATCAATGATGTTGTTCTCAACATCTCTCCTGTCTCACCCTTAAATAAAAATGAGACTGATTCTGCAATAAATCATCTCTGGGACATCTCTCAATCGTCCCAATCCCCACAAATCCCGACAGATACCAGGAAAAAGTTCTTCAGCCAGAGGGTGGTTGGGCACTAGAACAGGCTCCCCAGGGAAGTGGTCACAGCACCAAGCCTGACAGAGTTCAAGAAGCATTTGGACAATACTCTCAGGCACATGGTGTGACTCCTGGGGATGGTCCTGTGCAGGGCCAGGAGTTTTTTCTGGGTTTCACTGTCAATAGCACTATGAAATAATTGTTCTGTACGAAGCAAGATATAACTTTAACACAGTGATGTCATATAGAGCAGTAACAGGCTGGCCTGGTATACGAGAAGAGGCCTTGACAAGGGATACACATGAGATACAGTGTGGAGGGGTATGGGTATGGAAAGATAAGAGCTGAGACATAGGCTAGTTCTGAAGGTCCCACCCCACCAATGATCAATTAAAGAAACAGAGACCTGGAGGTGGACAAAGCTCTTTGCAGGAGTGGGATAGTGAAAAAAGTACAAGTATTTAATGCATATAAAACAAGTAAAGAACAGCAAACTCCAATTTAATACGGAGTTGTTGACCAGTGAGGAAAGAACAAGGTGTGAAAGCATTGTATAAAATATGTATGTGGGGGGGAAAAAAAAGGAAGGAGATTAGAAAAGACAAATCAAAATCAACATGGCAAAGGAATTTGAATACTGATGATTTACTCCCTCTGTTCTCCTCCAGCTAAGTGGAAACCATCTACATTAGGACACAGAGGAACAATAGAGACCAAGTGTAACACTAGGAAAAAGGAGAGAAAGTAAGACCTGTGTGTTCAACGTTTTAAACTTCATTATTATGGAGAATTTTCTCCTTATTGCATTCTTATTTTTCTTTTTTATGGTAATAATTAGATGTGGATTGATAATAATTTTTTGACTAGCCTATTAAGATTTCATTTCTACTATTGATGAATTCTTATCTTAATGTATAAGGCGTATTTACCTTCTTCACGTAAGATTTTGAGCATAGCATGGGTTAGGCATGGCTGCGTAACAGAATTTCACACATTGTTCCTGGAGTTACCTGTTGGTAACCTCAACTATGTGGCAAGGAAAAGCTATGTTGAGACTCCCTGTGAACTCCTGGAACCCCAAAATAAACTCCTTAGATACAGGAAGAAGATCTTTAGTCTATTGGTGGCTGACAAATGCAACTTTGAATTGCTTTCTGTGATAAAAAAGGAGGTAATTTTACATATGCTCAATGTTACAGCAATATCCTCTCATATGACTCTTCCTGATCTCTACTGTAGCTTTTTTTTTCTATACAGCATTATGAAGGAAGACTCCCTGGAACACATAACATACAAATCAGAATGTAAATAGGTATCTGTAAACTTCTCTTTTGTACTGGCTCTACCTCTCAGAGTTTCCTCAGTTCTCTATTTAGTTGCCAGTAAATTCTGAATTCTATTTTCCAGGTACTGTGTTTGTACATGAGTTTTTTAAGCACTGTGCAGGAATCTAGTACTTTGATTTTCATTAATCAGTTTTGTGGCTAAAACACTGAGTGAGAAATAGCCCCAAAAATGAAAATATGTCTTCATCCTAAACATTCAGTTTATTAATTTTTCACAAAATGTTATACATAACTAGAAAAAGACTGAGTGCCACTGTTTCTTTTATTATTTAGGGTTACTAGTAATACAGAGAGGCTTCTAATTCTTGTGGTCTATCTTAATGGCATCTGTTTCTGTGGAACATCAAAATAAAGTTAGGTTCTCTGGTATTTTCTGTCTGACACTGATCAAAAACAGTAATAAAACTACTTCTACAGAATGTGGAAATAAATGTCTGTATGTTTATATATATTCTCTGTATATAGGCCCATTAAAGATGGCTTATATAGAGAAGCCCATTAAATCAAATCCTCATGGTGCTAGCTGCTGTATAGAATAATAAGACAGTGCCAGTCCTACTAAAAGGAGATGGGTTGGATAGCAAACACATGTGTGAGGAAAGATAAGGAACTGAAGTGATATCCATGGAGCCTTTGTGTTCTCAAGACATGCAGTTCTGTGCTCTATGTTTTGTCTTACCTTAGAGAGCCCCCATGTTCCTAAATCTTTTTTCCTGAAACACCAGAGGTGAATTAATAGCCAGGACAAAGGAGAACTCCAGAAATGTATCTTCAGGGTCTAAGAAAAACTAATTTTTGACACATTCATAGCCTTTTTTTCAACACTTCCCAGAAACATTCTCACAGTTAGATTTTCACAGTGTAAGTACTTGCAAAATCTATGGTTTGTTTATTCTTCACAATGGAAAATTAAAAGCTTG
This sequence comes from Gymnorhina tibicen, assembly GCA_013399875.1. Classification (NCBI taxonomy): domain Eukaryota; kingdom Metazoa; phylum Chordata; class Aves; order Passeriformes; family Artamidae; genus Gymnorhina; species Gymnorhina tibicen. The sequence continues at coordinate 404,479 of VXAZ01002631.1, read as the reverse complement.
ATGATACAAGTAGTCTAAACTGTTCTCACAGAATATTAGTGGGCCTGCTTACTCCTGATAGACATGGATAAACTTACTTTAATGCCCTATATGTGTATAAAACCAGGAATCTGTTATCATATCTGTTATAATAAGCACGAATCTATGCTAGCCAAAAATCAGGTTTTCAACTCATGTAAGATCTGAGACAAATGTTCTTGTTGCTTAATTGCAGAAGTTCTCCAGTAGAACATGTGACTCCAACAGACATGCAAATATAAATTATTTGTAAAACTGATCTATGGCATTTCATGCCACTTGCTCCCTCACCCTCACCCTCACCCCCCTTGGCCCTGCCCCCAAGTATTCTGGAGACTGTGAATAAAACTTTGAAAGATGAAAATTACTTCTGAGGGTTAAGGACAGAAAACGTGCAGAAGCTGAGCTCATGAGCCTATTATTTTTCACAGAATCAACACTGTTGGACTGCCAAAAGCATCACGAGTTGTTCTCTAGTGCTCCCTCTTGTTGATGCCGCGAACTGTGACTTCAGGGGAAAAAACGTTTGTAACGGGAAGAGGAGGAATGACTGAAACTTAGAGGAAGTGAAGGGCAAAATGTGAAAGATAATGAAACTTCCTGAAAAGCCTAAGGTGTTACTTTCCTCCGGAAATAAATGATCCCAACGGGAGGTGACATTCAAACCTGCTGAAGTAGAATCTGCTCCACGACTAAACTTGACCACACCCACATGTCTTTAATGTACAATTAATGAGCCATGATAGATATACATCAGGTCAATGAGGCTGACACTAATAGATGAAGCTTATTTTAACAAACTCCCTGAATAGTGATGTGCACATGGTAAGTGCTGCAGATATTATATTTAGATAAATGCAACCAGACATGAAGAGTGATAGGAATTTGCTTTAGGGGGCTGACTCATTTATTCAGGAGAAGGAAATTATTATAACCTATTCTTTTTATTTAGTATTCATAGACATTCCAAGAATTACATCTGTGTGTTGGGCAAACATATTTATGTGCTTGAGACTCGTGAAATAAGCCAAGCACATGATGGGGCAGAAGAGAAAAAAATCACAGATGCATAAGAACTCACTGCTCAAGGCAGCTCTGGAGTTTATGGTTAAGTGGCTCTTTTTCTGCCCACGTTGATATGTAGCTAGAGGCTCTGGCCCTGTCTTGGCATGCTTCTGTGCTGGCATCTGTGAAGGATTATGTTGGAGAAAGGAAGGTTATAGTGCATGCTGTAATGCTGTAATGCATATATGTGAAATAGAAAAGTATCAAGGGACTGCAGCAAGGGCCAAACCTTCCCTTATCTTTGCTAGCAGTTACTTGGGTTTTGAATAAATTTGCTTTGTTTGGAATAAGGAGACTAACTACTCATCTCAGCACCAGGACCGTATAAGAGATGTTTGCACCATTCTCCCTGTTCTGGCCTCCTGATTCTCTACCAGTGTTTCAAATGCTTATTTAATTATAGAACCCAGCAGCAATGGCCAGATGTACCAATGCAGCTCAGGCTGAAGGGTACAGGGGAGTCCTTCACAGCGAAGTTGCAACAGCATGCCATCACTACCCACCCTTGGTTGACAGGCAGAGCTTTACGGCTCTTCCCTTTCCACCATTCACCAGTGTGTAAAGGCATTCAGGGAAGCACTCAGATACTGGGTATTGTCTTTGCACCATTTAAAGCAAGGGGGTTTGGAACTCAAAGGAGAGTGTTTGGCTGAGGTGAAGGCAAGGATGTAGGTCAAATGACTGTGGGATGCCACATATAAGTCTAGCAGGTAAAACCAGTCTCATCGTCTTCTGGAGACAGTGTGCCATGGTTGTTTGAATTCAACTCCTATTTGCACTGTGAGTTCAGAGTCTTTGAACTAAAGTTTAGCCTCAGTCTCAAAATGATTAAGGCAATGCCTGTGACTGTTGCACTGTTGAACTTCTTGGAGAAAACAGCTTCTAGTTCCTAAACAAGGATCAGGCAGCTGGCTGCAGGGTGCCTTCAGTCTTCAGAATCACTCTGCCCAGCAAAGCAACTGAACTTTCTCTGAACAGTTCTCTCCACAAATCCTGTTTAGTTTTCAATAGGCTGTCCTTCTAGTTTGTTTGCAAAATCACACAGTGAGAAAAGATCTCCAAAGGAAACAGCTGTTACTTTGATTTGGGAGGTCTATGCCTTCATCAGATTGCTATTAGAAACTGCAGTCAGTAAATTTAGGGCTAAAATTCTGCCTGAGGTGAGATTAGGTGAACATTCATATGTAGAAGCCTTTCTGTTTCTACCTGGTTTGTTGCTATTGCAAAGCAGGCACTTCAAAAGCCTTGGGCTCCTAAACTAGTTTTGGATTTCATTGTAGAGGAGAGCCTTTAAGACATTGACAGCCTTTACAGGCAAATGAAAACCTACAAGCTGTTGTGTCAGTAAAGTCCTGTTGGTTCACTCACTGCAAAACTCCTGTCAAAATTTGCTGAAAGCACTCTTAAGATGAGCATCATGAGATGATACTGCTAGTACACTTGAGAGAACTACAGGAACACATTTGCCAGGGTATCTCCATATCCAGGCTGGAGAAACATATGTGCCTCTGCGAGTAAGCACAGAGTGCTTAGGAGTCTGAAGAGGCCGATAAGCTCTTAGGGAGATTTTCCATAACACTGAAATAACTTTTAAAATTTGGCTCTTCCATCCCTGGAAATTCCTTACATTTGCATCTAACAGCTACATCATTAGTTCCAAAATGATGCCAGCATGTTTCAGAACCCAGCTGTCCCTTGCCCCCTCTAGCATGTATTACCTTGCAAATCAGATGCCATTTTTGGCTGTTTAACGCTGAAAACAGGATTTTGTATTTCTCTATTTTTGTGACTCAAGGCAGGAAGATCTGGTTCTGCTGTGTGGCCTCTTCCAGCATGCATAATAATGAAAGAGTTCTCCACTGGGGTTACTTCAGTTCAGAGATATTACACAAATGCAGCATGCTTTATCGCCCAGCAGAATTCAGCCACTTCTAGGCTGAAATGGAGGAAGCTCTTTAACAGCAGAGCATGGAGGATATGTAAGAACAGAAGACAGCTGAGTTAAGAAAGAGAAATACCCTAAGTGTGCACGAGAGCAGTGCGTGCCTTGTGCAACAACAGCCTACCAACAGTGGCTATAGCCAGAACCAATAGAAGCTCAGTGTCTGCCTATGTAAAAGCAGCTAGTACCTGGGGGTTTTGCTAAGGAAGGCTGAGGAAAGGCTAAGTCCATTAAGTAAAAGCAAGCACTCTCAGTGCAAATGAGATCTCACAGTCTTCTGGGAAGAACTTGGAAAGATCAGACATGTAAAATGGAAGGACTGGTTCCAGCAGAGCAGATACATGCTAGATCAATGAGAAGCATGAAAGTACAGCTGCTTCTAGTGCAGCAGGTATGTGAAGGTCAGGGAACTGGAGAATTCTCAGTGCACAGTGATCCTTTATACAACACATTTTGTGACTGTCTGACAGGACCTTCTGGTATAAACTGAAGATAATTTAACAGAGCAGCTGCAATTATGGTACAAATACTTCAGGGAAAAGGTAGAGACATGCTTCCTTGACTTGTTTCCTGAGTAATGCTAAAGTGAGCAGGCATCTGGAAAAAGCAAAGTCAGGGCAATAGAGACATTTTACTTAACACTGTCATCTCCTTTAGTTTGGTCACTTGCATTCCAGTCTCTTCCCTATCTAAAGTGTCATGGTAAATCTAGCCCATGTAGCTGCAGTACTAGAAACATTGTACATTAAAAAAAAAAAAAAAGCAAAAAGCAGATGCCTCCAAGAGATATTTAGTAAATGGGTATAATAATCACATTCTACACTGAACTCACTTGCGATGAGATGACTGTCTCAGCAAGCACAGACTGGGGGTAGGCTGAAGAATATGAAGTGCATGTTCTCACCAGACTCCACCTATTTGTATCAGTCAGACTCCATCTATTCATAACAAACAACAAGATGACAGTTTTGCATCTCTCCAGAATGGAAGCACCTATCTTTTCTTCTTTCATCAGAAATGGGATCCTTTCACTAGGGATATGGATTAAATCTGTCAACTAATGATGGTGAATCTGCTTCCCTGAGGTGACCAGGATGTGGTTTTGGAATCTGGTTCTCATCTGTTGAAACTATAAAAGATAAGGAATCCATGTAAATCCTGGGATGTGACAGACGACCATTAAAGAAAAGAGCTGGCCTGCTGAGCCACTGCAAACAAAAGGGAGCTGGGGTGAGAAAGCAGCAGTAGAGCGGAAAGTTATAGCTCCCTTAAGGTAAGAGGGATACTCAGTTTCATATGTTAGTTCAATGGGGAGAAATGTTTGAAAGTAGATACTGCTACAGTAGTATTGTTATACACAAGCATGGTGTGAAAGCTTAGCCCCCTTCCTCATGTTTTTATATGTACAAGAGATACAGATCCGAAATAATTTAACCAAAGCACATGTAGCAGATGCATGACTCACCTCCCTTTTGCTACAGAATTAGTTCTGTGCCTGTCATGTGTCAGCCTGTTCTGTGAAACCACTTCCTTAATTTACTTTGTCTCGATGTCATGGCTTAATCACTTGGTGTTGAAACCAATCTGGGGTTACAATAAGTCATTCACCTTATGTTTGAAAGCAGGCAGTATGCACAGAGCAAATTAGAGGCAAATTTTCAGCCTAGCATCCATATGACTTCATCAAGAATAATGTGCTGTGTTGCAGAATACATTTACATTATGTAGGACAGATTTTTTTAACAGCTCAGCACTAAAAAGCTCCAGAGAAATGAAATTGCCAGATTTGCCATGCAGCTCAATCCCCACTGAGCAGTAGGCAGCTGCCTGGTTGAGGGGATGTGAAAAGAGCTGCACCCTCTCTTCTCGTAATGCAGTGAGCAGAGGTCAACAGGGCATGAGGATCTAGGCCTAATATCTAGCATTTTTAAGTGGCCAGATGTGAACTGAGGCCTGTCTTTCATTTCCATTCTGTGACTCTCTTGCATGCTTACCTTCCTTTCTCATGCTTTTCTAAATATTCTCCTGTGACTGCCTGGCTCAGTTGTCAACATAAAGGACAGGCATGTGAGTAGATCATCCTTATGTTCCGGGGACCTTCCAAAAGTCAAAACAGTGGTAAAAGCCATAGCAGGAAGAAGTAGGTTTGACAGAAGGCAAAATCAGCAGCACGACTCTTAAGTAACTGCAATGAGGCATGATCCATCCTAAAGTCATGAAAACAAAGCTATGCTTTAACTAAACACACTTAATGGAGGGTCTAATTTTAATGGGAGAAGTCAGGCCAAGCTTTTGCTGTGTAACAGGGCTAACAGGTCCTAACAGTAAAGTTATATTGCAACTTTACTGGTATCCAACTGGTAAACTTCAGTTCCTAATAACTGAGATATTTTCAGCAGTAAATTGGGCGAGATCAACTCCTCTCTTACTGGCTTCAGTAAAAATTTAACCATTCATTCAGGGAGCAAAGCAAGGTGAACACTTGAAGAAGTTTTTTGTAAAGCCAACTCTGAACCAGCATCCTGAAATGAAATGCTAAAATGTCTGCCATTTAACCACTTTGGACTGAATTTAACATCACCTGCTCTAGTGTTAGGAAAATGGATTGTAAACACTTCAAGTCAGAACTTACTTTAAAATTGTTCTGTGAGGTATCTAGCACTTCTGAGGGTGTTGTAAAACAGAAATGGTATGCTTTTAGGAATGTCATTGTCCAAATGCCTGGACAAACATGAAGGGTTTTGAAATAATACATTCTTTCCTGAACAATTTGAAGGTTCATACCAGCTTTATTTTTCCTCCTCTACTGAAATATAATTGCAGGCCCCTGTGCTGTCCTCTGGGGCAGCTGTGTTTTGTTTAAGCTTGTTCAGGTTGTGGGAGACCACTTCGTTCTGTGAGGTTAAACACATTTATCTTCCTTAGGACCGGCATAGTACCTGGAACAATTGTTTCTGAGGCATCTGCAAAGAAGACTAGTAGACCCAGGAATGAGAAAACCCAAGTGTGCAGTGAATTTTCATTATAGAAGAAACATGGTCATGTCAGTCTTGGAAAAATGTAGATGATCTCTCTACATTTAAAACAGAAGATGGAAGAAATTCTCATAGATGTAATTTATACACAGGTTTAGAAACCTACTGTATTGAGTAATGGCATAATGTTTTCTACATGTTGTTACTGTCACCACACCTACTCAGTTTAAGACAGATAGTTAAATCAAGCAACAGCCTAATATGCAGTCAAATGCACATTTTGAGGTGAAATCTGCCCAACAATCTCTTCTACACTGTGTTTACAAAAGGCAGAAGTAGTGATGTAGGATGAACCCACCAAGGTTTTCACTCCTATAGCTTTATGTACAGCTGTAAAACACCTGCAGAATTCCTGGCACTGTATTTTTGTTTGGTTACAATAATCACTATCTCCTATCTGTTGATATTCTCAAAGCTCAAAAAATATTAAACACCAGTGCTCTTTGTGCCCCTTAAACTGTACTACCATTTGAAACTTGCAATAGCTGCAGTAAGTTATTCACAGTTTGTAGGAATTAAATTCCAGAGGAGGGAGAGGAGGTAAAGACTGTGCGATGCTGCAAGCCTGTCTGTATTACAGCACCTGTGCCGTGCCATTATTGACAGTAGCAACTCTCCTCCTAATGTTTTACAAAACAAATGCCCCCTACAGTGCTGCGTGAAGGAAGAAAGCAAAAAAAAGCTGGAGATTTATTAGCGTCCCGGTGGGATTTTAAGTTCCTTGTGTAGCTGTTTACAGAACAGGCAGCTGCCCAGCTGGAGCGCTCCGGTCCTGCCCCAGGGAGGACGCTGCGTCTCCCCAGTCACCCCTCTGCTGGCTGGCCCTGCGACAGCACAGCAGCTGGCCCGGGGCACCCCTCTCCCCAGAATGGTTTTCAGTCCGTAACCACAGTCCACCAGGTAGATGCTTAGGACTATGAAATCTAGCACCTACGATGCTGATTATATACATAATCATACATACACACACTATTATATGTACATGGGAGTTGATGACTCTTTTTCACATGCTGGAAACTAACATGGAGGTCAGAGCTTGTCTGGGTTAGCAGCAGCATGAATTACCCAAAGCTCCTTAAAGGAGATCATAAACAACTAAAAAGTAAGTCTAAAGGGACGCCGTTTGTCTTGTCTCTGTCACCTTAGAGATGAAAATCTATTCAAATACCACTAATTTATTAAAGATACTAAATACAGCCTTACAGCTAGTAATAAAGGTCTACACAGAATGGCTCATAAAGGAAAGGCGGCCGCAGCTGGTGCCAGGCTCGGCGCAGTGCGCGGCCGCCCAGAGGCTGGGGCTGGGTTTGGGTATGAGAGGCAGCAGCACATGTGACCGAAGCACGACTTGTGTCTGAGAGGGACGTGGCAGCACCCGACACTTCTGCAGCCCGGACCAGCGGCAGGTCTCCCGAGAGGGGAGCGTTGGCAGGGAGTCGGTGGAAGCAGACCACTGCTTCCCTTTGTCCGGGGGGCTCCCTTTGCACCCCTCGCCCCCATCCCAGGAACTCGGGGACGGCTCGGGGCAGGAAAGGGCAGGCACGGGGCTCCGGCCCGCCCATCTCCTTCTCCTCAGCAAACTCATGTACCAACCACTTTTTTTTCCCATGGATAAGGCGTTTCGGGAGAGGAGGGGGATCGGCAGAAGGAGGGGGCGCTGGCTCCTTTGTGCTACGATACCAGCACCCCCTGTTCCGTTGTCGCCCCATCCCCCCTCTCTACCGCTGTTCTGCCCCGCCGCATTTCCTGCCCCCACCCCGGGCAGCCCCCCCGTCCCCGTGGGCCAGGCGAGGCTGGGGAAGCGCTTCCCGCGGGCAATGACTTCGAGTTACTTTTCACCTACTTGGCGGCTGCGCGCCCTGCGGGGTTACTGCCGGTCAGGCTGCCCGAGTCCCGAGCACTGCCGCGCTCCCGCAGCCTGCTCCTCCAGCCACACACCCCGAGCCCATCTGCTACCCCAGTGCCCCCCAGGCCCTCAGCCTTCTCCCCGGGAAGCCACGCAGATGGTAGTGTCACTTAGCAGGGGCGCGGACTCTCCCGTGCAGCAGGACCCCGTGCGTGTTATATTCGTCAGTTCGGCTCCCACTCTGCTCCCACGACCACCACCTATTTTTCAGCCGAAAGGTTATGTGTTCGCAGGACTCGCACTCTGGATACCCCAGAGCTTGCTCATCCCAAACGCTGGCAAGGGGAGCGCGTGTTTTCGCTGCTCGCCGAGGGTGGCTGAGAGTGGGGTTACTGCCGGTCACTGCCGCAGGGCGTGCGCCGCCTGCGCTGCTCGCGTTCCACTCCTGCAGAGCGCCTCCGAGCCTGTAAACCATACTTCTGCATTTCCTTTAAACGCTGCTAGCAAAATCGTAGCGCAAACCCGTCCTGCACCACAGTTACCTTGCAAAGAAATTTTCAGCAGTCCCAGTGGTAACGCTGCCTGAATGAGTCTTCTGTTGGGCACAAAGCTTGCAGCAATACTGTATGGATTTTAGCATGAAAGGATTACTTCTACTGAGAATTTTGATCTTGGATCAACCATAAGTGCTCAAAAGAGACTTACAAAACCTCCAGACCAACACCAAACCATTCTTTTCTGAGTTTGCAGTAAAAGATGGAGAAAACAGTAAAAAGAATACTTTTCTGAGGTCTTTTCTAGGAGTGAGCTGAAATGTTTGCTGCCTCTGTAAGAGCTGGATATCTCTACAGTGTTAAAACCACTGTGGTGAGGCATGCACAGCAATGTTTTAAAGAGCTAAAATAAGTACATTGTAATGTGTTTACTGAGACCAGACGTGAATCCTGCAGCTGGGTTGAATTTTGTGCTTGAGGAGGCTTAAATGCATTCTTCCTCTAGGTAAAATTTACCCAGTCTCAATTTGGGCTTTTGTATTAATTCCATAAATTTACCCTGTGGTCATTAGCCAGGAAAATCAGGTGAGGAGTTTGTTCTTTTTTGTTGTATGTAGTTACAACACGGCTGTTCCTACCTATGTTTCAAGGACAATGTTGTAAAGAATGGTAAAGGTGACCCTAAGTGGCCTGTGAACTGAAGATACCGATTATCCATGGGGACTTCTAGCTCAGTTTCAGGAGTGTTTGTAGATATTTCTGACACTGTAATTACTTTTTTCTTTTTAATTGTCTTAACAGAAGGATAAGCTCTCAAAGCACAACACAACAATCCTCCTTTGGTCTAGAAGAGACCAGATTGAAGGAAATTTAATGCTGCAAGCATTTGTAACTAATACTGGTTCACAGTTTTTGTAGACCACTCCATAAAGGAAATGTGAGTGCAGTTTGTCATTAAACACAGAAGAAATGAACGAATATTTTTATTCTTTCATGAGGTACAGATTGCTCCTATTTAGCTATTTAAGCTGTGGCATACACTTGCAGAAACCATAATACTGGACAGCAGTGTAAAATTAAGCAGTAAAGAGGAAGAATGTCTCTTCATTCTTAGAAGCAGCTTCACGATTTGCTATAAACACTTACGATGTTTTCTCCGCATCTTGTGAGGGGGGGGGTTTTGTGTGTTTTTTGCTGGAATCCCACCCATTGTCCCCTTACAGACTTTCTTGTCTCCACTTCTAAAGCATTGATTGGCTTCTCTCTCTCTCCCTCTCTCTCTCTGTACTCTGTTGTTACCAGGTTGCTGATGAAGATGTTTACTGGTCATCCCTATGCTGCAAAAAGGCACAAATGCAATGAGGAGAAATATTTTGATTTGCTATAGGAAGTGAAGGGAGGCGGTAAGAAAGTAACCATTCTATCAGCTTTACAGTCATTGATGTTATTTTCCCCTCCCCTCCCCTTCCCCTTGCATTGCCCACAGCTGTTGATGTAGATTTTCCACCTGCATTTGTTTTCTTTCACTTCTGGGATATTTAAAGGAAACTGCACAATTGCTGTTTACTAAGTACTGAACTGTCTGGGGCCCATTAAACATAAGAGTGAATCTTCTGACTTCCTCATGAATACAAAGTTTACTAAAGCAGTCATTTTTGTGTCCCTAGTGGGTTAATGAGATTATTTGATTTACAATTATTCACACAATTTTATTGTCTCCTGAATTTTGTAGTAGCTGTGGATTTGCATGCATACCAGTGAAGAAACAGTTTTTATATGTTAAAAGAAGTGCCAGCGTGCTTGGAGGACAGATTTACAAGCTAAAATTGATGTAGATAAAACAATCTTTTGAAGAGTCGCACTCCAGAGCTAGTATTGCAGTCTCTTTCAAAAGACCTGGCCTGTCATGGATGGTCTTTTCGGTCTGTGCTTGTGAGTGTTTGTATTTTTTGTGCTTCCTTTCCATTCTTCCTTTTCATCTGCCCTTACTCTTTGTCCCTCCTTGTGTCACTTCAGTGGTGACTCGGACTTGTAGCTAGAAATCCCAGACTGCAGCAGTGGAAAATGTTGTGCTTCAGGCAAGTGCATCTCCCAATCTGTCTCACAGTGATGGTGTTGAAAAACAGGTAGACACACAGCACTTTCAAACATCATTCTTGTCCTACTGTATTTTATGATGGTTTTACATTTCTAATCTGGACAGCTTAAACTGTAAGAGAGCTGTTCTTGAGAAGGATATTTTATACTGGATGGTAGAAAGCTCATGCCCCTATGAGGTTTCTGACAAGACTGGACATGTCTCGTCAGCTTGGAAACTAAGCCATGAGCTGGAATTATATTGTAAACTGCACTGTCTTTAAAAATAGCATAGATTTCCAATTCAGTTTTCTTGCAAGTGTAATTGAAGTCCTGTTTAATGGAATATTCATTAGCTGGCCTACAAAGGCAAGAACTCTAATTATACCTCGTGTAGAAGTGCTGTGCAGTAAACACAGCAGTTAGGATCTTTAAGTGTTCATTTTCAGCTTCCCTTGGAGAATTAGAAATTTAGCATTAGGAACTAGAATGACACATTCTTATCTCAAATGTCGGATTTTTTGGTCAGATTTTTTTCTGTTAGCAGGAATATTCCCATTAGCCTCTCCAGGCTGAAATTAAGACTTCAGTCACATAACTGGGATTTTACAAATAGATTTCTGAAATGATTTAATGAAATATATGAGGCTGGGTATGGAACTAAAGGGACTTAATTTTTTATAAAAGTTCACAGTCTGCAAATACAGTGCTTCAGGTATGTGAAAAATTCTTATATGCTGCAATAACTGTCTTCATATTTGGTGCTTACACAGTACATGACTACTGGCTGGAAGTCTTATGCGTTACTATAGTATAAACAATAAAATGTGTTGTGGCAACTATCACATGTAATAAATGAAATGATAATAAATGCTTTTGCATCAGGATGGAGGCAAAATAATAAAGCAAAATATCATGAAGAATGTGAAGTAAAAAAGAAGATAAGTGGAAGTCAATTGTTGTAAGCTTTCCTCTCTCAGAAAAATGGAGTTCTCTGTTTCTTTGTTTTCAAATGGATGTCCAACATATGATTAAACTAAGTGGTGAACATTTCTGTGTATGTGCAAGAAATCTGGGTATTTTTCTCAACTGAACTCCCTTTAAATTTGCTTTAAATGCTCAGACTGTCCCACAGTGTGCACACAGATGCTGCAGATTGAGAGCCTGCAAGCACACATGCACTTGCATTTGATTGCAAGAGCAGAGCATTCAAAGAATGTCATTTGGTCATGCCCAGCTGCTGTTTGAGGTTTGTCAGCACAATCATTGGCACTGTACAGGTCTGAAATAACAGTGAACTGCAGAAGCTTGGCTGTGGATGTGTCTTACCTTTTAAATAATTCTTCTATTAATACTGTGCAGCTTTTCTTTTTTCATGCCGAAATGGTAACATACACTGATGAGCACAATGAACAAGCTGATTTCTCTGGCACTAACTGTTCCTTACAGCTTACAGATCTACACTGTCTAAACAGCCTTGTGCTCTGAACAAAAGCCCTCCTATTGGAGAAGTAAGTCTTTTTGACTTCAAGAGCTGTGCTGAACTCAATAATCTCTTCCTGTTCTATGGCTGAGGAATTGAGAGGTTTAATACCAAAAGAAAACAAAACAAAACAAACCTCTGCAGCATAGCAATTTAAAAACACATGGCTAGTTCAGTAGCAAAACGAATGTGGAGACCAGCCCTGTGCCTAGGGAAGCAAGCACATTCATTTTTATTACAGTAAGAGCAGGATTATTGCTTTACATCATATGTTCGTTATTTAACTTTCCCTTCGGAGCCTGTAGCATGCTCTGGGCACTATGTAAGTAACAATTATTTCTGTATAAAAGAAATGCTGTAGTCTTATTTTTTTTATATGGTTACCTGTTAGCAATAACTGAAAGCCTCTGCCTGGGTCTGAGACCTAGCTTTACAACCCCAGCAGGTTGAGAAGTCTAAGGATAATAAATGCAGCTATCTAGGAGTTGGAAATGTGTGGGATATGCCTGGCATTTTCTTTCTTCTGATTGCCATTAAAAAATATAAATTGGACATTTTAATGTTGAACTGAATAAAATTCTGAATCATATGGCTGAACCTCTGCTCTTTTAATTTATCCCAAGACCTGCAATGCAATACAGACCTTATCAAGCAGTCTCAAGCCTTCTCTTGTTCGCCTGATTTCAGTCATCTTGGCACTGGTGTGAAGTCATCACAGCTCGTCATACTTTACCAGGAATTGTATTAGTTCAGATATTCCTAAAGGAAATCCTGGATAGATGAAATGAAGGTAGAGTGCCCATGCCACAGAAACACCATATGTAGGTTTAATGTATGGTCTTCCTTTTTCTATCCAGTTGTTGTGACAAGGGGGATATACACTGTTCCTGCCTTTACACTATCTCATTATATGACATATGAATCTTAAATGTGGTGCTTGATACAGTTCAAATGCAGGACGTGGGTCTTGGGTAGGAGAATTGTCTTATGTGCTGATGTCAGTGGCATTAAAAGAAAGGTGAATATATATACATTTTTCCAGGCCTGATATTAATAACAAATATATGAATGCAAATGGATGCAAGAAGTCTGGATATGGCTGCTGAACTGCATACTGTGATCCTATTTAATAAACAATGTAGAGGTTCTCTATTCATGAGTAATTTTTGGCATTCTTGACTTGTTATGTTGGTCTCTAACATGCTAAGAAGAGTTATGGTAAAGTACACAAACGGCCTTTACATCTGTGTCCCCCTTGGAGTCACCTGGCACTTTGCAGAATGTAGGGCAAAATCCATTTCCTGAAAAGAAAAGAAGGCAAGGGTTTTGTGGAGATGTTTTGGTACCAGTACAACTTGCCTCACCTGAACATGCCTGAAGGAAGAAACAGATAAAACTTTCTCATGAGGGGAAGAGCAGGGGCAGGCAGTGATCTCTTCTCTCTGGTACCCAGTGACAGGACCTGAGGGAATGGCCTGAAGTTGTGTCAGGGGATGTTTAGGTTCAATATCAGGAAAAGGTTCTTCAGCCAGAGGGCAGTTGGGCACTGGAACAGGCTCCCCAGGGAAGTGGCCACAGCACCAAGCCCGAAGAGCTTAAGAAATGCTTGGAAAATGCTCTCAGGCACATGGTGTGACTCTTGGGGATGATCCTGTGCAGGGCCAGGAGTTGCAATGATCCTTGAGGGTCTCTTCCAACTCTACTTATTCTGTGAAGCTTTTTTCTGTGATTCACACATATAAAGAAGGATATTGACTTCTGGCTGGGGATATGGTTAATATTGATTACAAAGATTGTCTGTCAGGATGATTCTTCACTGACATAAAGCTATATTTTTGTTTCAATAGTAGCCATACACACTTTTTGAGAGAAGTTCTGCCCTGTTCTGGGTCATAGGGCCATCTTGAACTAAGTGGTGCCCAAACCTTTGGTGACAGTAAAGTTTTGCATTTAACAGCATAAAATTTTTTGTTCCATACATACACCAAACAGAAAAAATTAATTTTCTTTGCATGTCTTCACCAGTTCTAGGAAGCATTCAACATGTTTCTGCTCAGTCACTGTCAGAATGACAACTAAAAAGGCTGTTAAAAATAACCAAAAAAATCTCACCCGAGAACACCAGCATTTTCAGCTTTGTCTGCTACGGTGGAGCCTTTGCTACCCTCTGAGTTCTGAAATGCATCAGTACATGAAATCCCTGCAAGAGGGGGAAAAAGACCTACAGTTCCAAACTCCAGCTGCACCTCCTTCACTTTTCAAAAACAGTGGCCTTGCCCAACGCTTAAAAGTGCATGTGCACATTCAGTAGAAGGGACATAATATCCTTTCATTTCTTCCTGTAAGTTATTTGGAACTTTCTCTTCATATTATTTTTAAATTTCCCTTGTTTAGCCTGGGCAAAGTGTTGTTTTTGGTTTTGTTTTCTTTTTTTTTTGTCAGGAGTAAGGGTGTAAGGGACTGAGTGTCTTTGTAAAGGATAGACCTAAACCTATCTTCTTTACACACTGTTAAGGGATCTGCACTATGCCTAGGGCTCACCTGTACCATGGCTTTCCTGGCAGAAGAAATCAGATTATGTTAATTGTAATTTATATCAGACAGTTTCTTCTGTCTTTTTGCATCTAAATGTACATGCAAATCCCAGAATCACAAGGGCTCTGTGTGGGACTGTAAGAATTTGTGCTAGTCACTGTCTAGTGTTGGCAAGAGAGCTCAAGCTTTATCTTTTACTACTTACAGATCACTCAGAAAGGCAGCCCCATGTGCAAAGTGTTCATGAAATCTGAGTCTACATACTTTGAAGCTGTCAGACCATTGTCCTCATGATTCCAGACCTCCATCTTAAAAAGCAATAATTAAGGCCCGTATATATATGAAAATAAGATTATTGTAACTTGGTTTTTGTCTGTTTCCTCAGCAGCTTAGCTAGGATTGGAACTAGACTTCACTTGTGATGCATATGTAATGATCAAAAAAGTGAAGTCAAAATTCATGCTAATTTAATGTTTCCATGTCCAAGTATTGTACGGGTTGCTCTGGGTAAGAATGAAAACTTCTCTGTAACTGATAAAACTGGAAGAAGGGTATTTTCTGACCATGCTGCCATGTCTTGAAATTATCCACTTCCCACTTAGTACTGGTCTTATTCTGTAATGTTTCAGGAAGGTTTAACTGCCTGCCTTAGTCAGTGTTAAGCCAGAAAGGATGGAACATCAAATTGGACAGAAAAGAGAAGAGCTGATGGGTAGAACAGTTAAGCTGAAAATAGAAGAGCCAGACCAGTAAGAAGAGTTTAGTTGACAAAGAAATCCTGATCTAAGTTTTAGGAAAGGGATGGTACGTAGAAGGCCAATGGATTTTGCAGCACAGCATGCAAAAGGAAATTAAGCACTAGGAAGGCTTCATTTTCCTTTTGAAAATGTAATGGCTCTGCTAACAGCTGCCTGACTAACAGCAGAATGGACCTCGTGTGTGCTTGTGTGTCTGTGATACAACACGAGCCTTTGCCTAGGCTGCTTAGGAGTTACCTTTCAAGCAGTTAACCTGCCAACTGTTTGGTAAGCTGCAGAGGCATATCAAGAATGGATTACTATGGATAATAAACATAACTTTGAAGGAATGTTATGGTTTTCTTCTATCTTTTTTCATCACTTTTAAAACTGCATATTTCAGTATGTTCAGCTGATTAGTCTTCACTAGGTTTCACAGGTCTGATCTACACTGAATTGGATAGTGTTCAGGGGTTGAATCCCGAGCAAATATTCACTTAAAGCTTGAATGAGCAGTAGCTTATTTCATGCACACTGAATGTGTCCACAGAAGAAGAGTACTCAGCTGTAAATTAACCTTTCTTCCTTACTAAGTAGTAGCTTCCTTGTGTAGGCAAGTTCTGAGTCAGTTTGTGTTTAAACCAGCAATATAATGGTCTATGGAGATGGAGGAATGTCTTGCAGTAATTAAGACATATTTTCAGTCTGTCCCAGCAATTCAGTGATTTGCTGACTTCAAAAAGCAAACTCTCCATGTTCATAAGCCAGTCTTTCACACTGGTCTGGAATGATGTGATGTAGCTAAGGGCACCCTCGTTTATCCTTTCACAAGAGTCCAGCTTTGTGTGCTGCTGTTAACTGGTGAGGGATGTCTGTACAGGCTGGACATAGGCAGAAATGAAGTTCGTTTTGCAAGGAAGAAGGTAGGAGGAAAGTGTAAGGGAGGGTGAGGGCTGAACTGGCATAAACAATAAATCACATTAGTTATTCTCTCTCTGTTCACATGGAAACTTGTTGATACTTGCTTTGGTACTACATTTTGCCTCAAGATAAATATTGATTTGATGGTTTAGAAACCAGTCTTGTCAAAGAAAAAAACCAGGGTGCTCCAGGTAATGTGAATAGTTGCAGTAACACCAACAGATGAGGAGTCATCCATTTATTTAAAGCTCATTAAACATGTGAGTAATTAATTACGCTTGTGAAAATTTTAAAAGCTCAAACTTTGCTATGAGAGATTAATTTTTAATCATAGCTAATTATTGTCATGCAGCCACAGGCATGCGGGATTTGGACACCATTTTTATGTGGAAGAAGGAAGCTTTTCACTTACATTGGTTTGACAGAAAATTTTGAAAAGGTTTTCCCCTTAATATATGCATGTGAGGCCCAGGTTCTCTAATGCAGATCCATATAAATCAGCAGTAGTATTGGAGAGGATGAAACTGTTACTTTAAATTAAAAGAAAATGCCGTCTTCTTTATGAATGAATATATGAAAGCCTGAAATGAAGTTTACCAGCGGATTAGGGACTGAACTTGGTTTTGTAGGAAAGATAAAGGCTGATTTTTGTCCTCTCCTTTATTTTGTGTTTATAGAGAGCTAAGTACAACTTGACTTTGTCTGTAGCTGGTCTCCACTGATATAACAGAATCACTTCTCTCATCCAGAGCAGCAGGGAGGAACTTGACTCAGAGGTGGGTGATGGTGATTTGTGAAGTGTCAGAAGTGGGGTCATTTGTGTGTTGCTTTGCAGCCCCTCTCTCCTATACTGGTTGCATTCAGCCTCTGCCTCATGGCCATCCACAGTTCCAAGTTGGTCGGTGCATCTTAAAGAAAGGAGAAAAGCCTGCCATCTGCTCTGTACCACTGCTGCCAAAACTCCACAGAATACAAACAGCAAGTCAGAGCTTAGCTGCTGGGAGTTTACATCCTCCTAGGAGGTGCCAGGGACTGTAAGTGAAAAGATGCAAACACAGAAAGCTGGATGCCTGCAAATCAGTCCCAGGAACAAAAAGCTGGAAGAACCAGGGTTTTGAGATTCTTGCTAAAGTATAGGTAAAACAAGTGTATGCAGGATTTGCACACAGTTGTGATAACTCAGAGTGTGTAAGGGAACATGTAGTTTAGTGCAATGTATATTACTATTGATATTTGAAGACACAGATTAAAAACTAGAGTTTACTTCGCAGAAGATTCTGAGTTGTAAGTGAAGGGACCCACAAGGATCATCAAGTCCAACTCTTCTAAGTAAATGTCCCATATGGGGATTGGTCTCACAAATCTTTTTGTTATTAGTAACATGCTCTAACTAACTGAACTAATCTTAGCATGAGTTGCTGTTTTTTATAAAATCAGCCTTACTTTTTCTTCACCAGTTTTCCTCAGCAAACAGTTTAGGCATGCAAGACCACATGTTCTCAAATCTTAGACACATGCCAGCAAATTGGTCAATGACGATGTTCTCTAGAATTGTAAGTGGCAAGAAATCTAGAGTTGAAGTGACAAAGAGGTATGTTTAACTTCTATTACATGCTAATACCAAACAGATGAATTCCATATATCGAACTGTTCTTTTGTGTAAGTCCATTACCAAAACAGGGAGAGCAGCTATGTACAGCACTGGATCATTCAAGTCTCCAGAATCAGTTCTAGTTGGTGGGGGAGACAGTGACTCCTGTACTGCTGGAAAATCTTAACCTGAAATGCAGTGGCTTGCATAAAGGTTTGATAGCAGTGACAGTAAGCAGTAGATGTACTCTGACATTCCCAAGGTGGTAGATACAGTGCAAAAAGAGGAGGTGACACAAAACTCCTGACTGCTGGTACCCCTCCAAGCAGTTAAAGCATAGTAGGATTTTTTTACTCTATTTTTTCCTGTGAGAACAGGGCATCCAGCCATGGTGCTGTAGTTGGTTTGACACCTCCTCCAGCTCCCTTGTGGCAGCGTGTGCAGCTAAGTGTGATTGTGATATAGCAGTGTGCAGGTGTACTTTATAGTTATGCTCTGTTCCTTTGCAGGGATAGTAACATGGAAAGACAGGGTGGGAAGATCCCTTAAGAAGTAATTTTTTTTCACCATGTTTTTCCAAAGTAGGATCTACTAAACATAAACTTTTCCTTATAGCATAGTTAGCCAAATTTCCTCAGAGTACAGGGTGAAAAATTGCCATGGGTTGACACAGTGAGGGAATTAAAGATGCACTAACATAAAGGTAATAGTGTAAATCAAGATGGTTTTTTTCTTACTGTCCTTCTGTGGTAGGTTGCAGTCCATTTCTCAGGGTGGCAGCCTGTAAGAAGAGCTAGAATCCTGCTGTAGCCTTCAGGGACACACCTGCACTGCGGCAAAAGTAGCCAAGCTGCTCAATGAATAGAGGATGCCCAGTTGTCCTTGAAAAATGCCCCAAAGAAACCCATGGGGGAAAAAAAATCTTATTTTTCTTTCCTCTGGAAGGAGTTTGTTCTTGTGTAGGCAGGGTCACACTGTATCCACCAATCACTGCTGTTTCTATGTGTCCACAAGCAACAAGCTAATGAAGAACAAGCTAATTAGACAGAACTGATAAAAACATTGGTAATTATTCTCTGAAAGCTCTGATCTGTGGCTGATGCAAAAATGAAGAATTTGTGCTTCTTAATGTGTTTCCCGTTTGCTGTCTCATGTTCTTTCTAGCTCTTCTTAGATTTTCTTATTTGTTTGTTTTAAATTCCATTGAAACCATGGCAGCAAGGGCAGTGGAAGGAAAGAACAAAGAAGGTGGAGAAGATGGAGTCCTTTTATGCCTGAGTTTAGGGTAAGAAATTTTTTTTTTTATTCTGTAGACAGCAGATAATTTTTCATTCTTACTTTGCTGGAAAACCCATCTTCCATTTTTAGAGGCTGATTCGGGGGACTGCAAAACCTGACTGAATTTCCCAGTTATTTCTACAACCTCTGTTCTATCCATGCAGCCTGCGATTTCCCAGCTGTATTACCCTACAATTCACATTGCTACATATGATCTTATATACAGGAATCTATTCAGGGCACAGTATTATCTATGCAGCATTACATGCTTATATGTCTAAACTGTAACTGAACAGGGAGGACTATTCCATAAGCTTTTTGCTATCAGAGATTTATTTATAATGCATGCTGGAACATGTATAAATAGATCATTAATATTACCTTTAAACAGCACCCTAATCATTGTGTACAATGTGTGGAAGTAGAAGACAAAAGCAGGTGAGACATTGTGGCTCCAGAGCTGTAACTCTAGAGCGTCCCAAAGAAATTCTAGTGATTGTTGGTAGCTTCAAAGGTACTCATCTGTGAGAGGCTTATAAAATCTTTAACTTGAACTGAAAACAACATAGGGAAATGAAACCCAAATGTCCAAATTCAAACATTTCCAAAGCAGTCTTTGAGATCAAGAGTGAAATTCTGAACCTGTAACTCTGAATGGATTTTTTGAAGTGGCAAAAATTGGGATAAGCACTTAATTGAGGACTAAATCACTTGGCAGCATTTAAAATCCAGCCATAGTTTACTTTTCAGAGTCAGTGAACTGCTTTACCTTTATGTGCTAAAGGGACTGCAGAACATGCAGGTGAATTGCAGAGAATCTTTCAATCCTGAGAGAAATGCGTTGAGCCCAGTGAGTAGCAAGCAGGTTGAATCTGAAGAAGAATCTGAATTTCTGTAGAAGAAGTTTGTGAACAATAAGCACTTATTGCAAATGAGAACCTTTCTGTATTTTAATAGGAATCCATGTACTTTTTTGTCTTTTTATGACCAAAAAGTGGTAATGGATTGGGGAAAAGAAAATGTATAATAACCAGATGGGCCTGGTTCAACATGAAAGATACTCTGTGAACAAAATCTGTATCTGAAGTTAAACTACTGAAGTAACGCCCATTTAATCAGAACAGTGTATGTCTAGAGGGAATAGAATGTTGCAGGAATGGAAGAAACATAAAAGTCCAACTTATTCATTTCTTAAAGTGATCGCAACCACGTGTTAAATATGTGTGAACATCGAAGTTCTATTGAGAGCTGTACAAAAATATATTAACTCCTATCTCTCTAAGATTAGCACAAGATATGACATATAAAGTATTAAGGACACTAATGAAAAAATATGTTTTTACAGAAATGAGATTGTATAGGTTTCATATATAGTTTTCTTGATCATAGCTTCTTATGAGGTAACACTGTTACTGGCACTTGGATTCCAAAAAATTGTCAAGGTAATATTTAGTTGATTTTAATAAAGAAAGTAAAATATGCCAAAAGCTAGAATGCATGTTTATCTTATGGCTAATCTTGGAGAGCTTTATGTGACAGCACACAAAACTTGTCTTGCATATTTCTGTATGGTCTGTATCTCCTCCTCTTAACATTACATACCCAGTTTTCTCATGCCTTCCATTCCTTTATATATCTCTTTGGAAAACTAATAGTTTTGGGCTGATTGTTAGGAATCATTTTCACTGCAGATTTCTTACTGGCAGGCTACAATGACTCAGTAGATTACCCACTACTAAAGAGAAGTCCTGCAAATCTTAGTCAAAAAGGTCGTCCTTGATCATAACTGCTTTTAGAAAGATATCAATACTGATGAGCAGTTTAGGGAGCAGCATGGACAGAGATCACAGCAATTGTAAAAAAATTTTTCCCTGAATGTGCAATAAGAATGTGAACAAGTTTTTACACCTATTAAGAAAAACAAACAGGTATCTCATTGCTCTGTAATTCTGATGGGGCTAATGCTGAAGACATTGCTTTTCTCAAGAAAAAGAAAATATTTTACTGGCTGTCTGGGAAAGGCCTGATCTTGTGGCTCCTGACTTGGGGGAAAAAAATTACCAGAGTATTTTTATCCTTTTAAAGTAGTAGAATCAGTAAAGATGCTAAATCCTGTACAATTATGAGTGATACTCTGATGCTTACGAAATGGAGGAAACAGCTAATAGGAGAAATAAGAAGCCCCAGAATTACTACTTTTCATGGAAGGTCTGTCTAGCATGTCCAGCAGCATGTGCAGCAGGAGAGAACGATAGTGTAAAGACATGAGGACAGAGAACTGGAGGTTCATTGTTTTGTCCTTCTCCAAACAGGGAGGCAGGGGGGAATATGCTGAAGCAGAAGCACCAAAGTGAAAAGGAGGTCTTCTAAGGTAGAGAGAAACAGAAAGAACCTCTTTTGAAGGAGGGTTAGGATCTGAAGTCAGTGAATCTGGATGCTGGACAATCACGATGCAGTATTTCACTTGGGCATGTCATGGTATAAAGAGGGAAACTGGCCAATAATGAAAACAACATAACTTAGGCACTGGAGCCTCTGTGGAAAGGCATGGATTGTTAGTCCATTGAATCCCCAGGAAGTTTGTTGATATCTAGACTAGTGGCTGCACAGACTCTGGCAACAACATGGGGGGCAGGTTAAAGGCAGCAACAGCATTAGTCTCTCCAACTACCTCACGAGATCCCACAGTAAAGGATGGGAGGGTTGAGAGTGCACCAGGGAAGGTTAAATTCGACTTTGTCCTTTTGCTGCAGATGCTAGAGCGGTGACAGACACAGAGAGAGATATCTGTTCTTCATATAATGACAAAATGAGCAGAAGTAGGAACTGGCCCATCCTGAAGCCAAGAACAGGACTGTGTCTGCAGAGCAAGCTGTCTGCATCCTAGATCCAGCCCCAGATGTCTGCAAGCAGCTAAAGAATGTAGAGGTCAAACTGTCTGCCTTGATAAAAGTGCTGGAAATATTCAGAAAGTGCAGATATTTCAATGGGGCAAAATATAACAGCTGGCAGGACTCAAAAGAGACATTTCTGAATGACGTGCTCGAGGGGACCCTGCTGGGGCAAGGGATTTTGGACTAGATGACCTCCAGTGGTGCCTTCCAACCCGACCCATTCTGTAGTTGTGTGAGATGCTGTCAGAAAGACTGAGGCACCCTTCCAGCCCCTTGAGGGATACAGTGTGAGCTGGGGAAGCTGCTGAAGCGCCTAAAAACACAGCTTAACTCGTGTGGAGGCCACAAGGCTCACTGACCTGTGTATTAGAGTGAGGCTAGGTAAATAAAACCTTCCAGGGCCTGAGGATGGTTTGCTCTGAGTGTCATTTTAAGACTGGAGGTGAGGGACAGCACACTTTCCTCCATGGCCTCTGGTCATACTGGCGCTGAAGCAAGCAGCGCACTTACAGGCTAGTTCCATCCTGTCTTTCCCTCTGGTTCACAGGCTGGTTTTGAACACATGATGGTGCATTTTCTTCCCTTCTGGAATGTCTTTATCTAGTGAAGGAAAAACATCACTTCCTAAGACTTAATCCCTTGCCACTAAGATTTGCACTGACTGTTGTTGTCTGCAGCTCTAAAGCTGTGGGTGAAAGAAGTTTTGTTAATCAGGGACTGACTTTATTTCGATATAAATCTACAGCCAGCACATGCAGTCAAAATCCCACATGTATATCTCCACTGACTTAATTGGGCTACTCAAATATACACTGTTTATATAAAAGGCTGAAGCTTTTGTAGTAACAAACTCAATGGAGGAGTCGTTATTCAGAAAAAAGTTGCATTGAGTTCCATGAGGATTGATTGAGGATCTTAAACAGACGATTTTTGATTTTTTTTTTTTTTTTTTAAGTTTAAGAAACTAAAGTAAGGAAACTGATGTGGAATGACATTTGGCTGACCTCAAGGAAATTTGGGTAATTGACCATTTTAACTTACATCTCAAGGGCTTAATTTGGTGAATTTTATAGCCTTGCTGATCCACGAAGATTCATCCATCAGTACCTAAACTGAGGTTGGATGAAAATATACTGCGTCCTTTTATGTGGCTTTCTTTGCCTTTGATCAGGTTGTACATCTACTAGGCTTCATTTCTGTTTTGTGATGAATTTTTGCTTCCTTGTTCCATGCATTGGGGATATTATTAGCATATAAATTTATAATAGGAGATGAAGTGCAGAATTTTTGAAGCATTTAGCTTTGAACTTTAACACTCTACATAGCTATCCATCCAGTCCCATGGCTTGCACAGAAACCCTGGCTCATGCAGGCCATCCTATCCCTGTATCCCTGTCTGGAAATGCGTGTGTAATGCACACTGAAATATTTTCACAGGAGTCCTATTTTGGGCTAATTTTTAGAAGATAGACAATTACACAGAGGAAGGGTGAAACATTAAAAAAAACATTCATGCTGAATGCCATTGCAAAGTATACATCTGGGGAATCTGAGAAAAGAAAAAACTTCATATCAAATTAAAATTGCTACCTTATATAAACTTCCAGTACTTTAATTGGCAACTCTACATATTTTCCTTGCTCTTCAAACTATAGCTTAGGTCCATGGTTGGGAAAATCAGTTTATTTCTGTCAAAGTCAAAGAATTTTTACCACCTAAGTATTGGCTGCATGTATAATTTACATCTAAAAAGTAATAATTTTGTTAACAGTGACACAGCACCCTAGCTCATATAGCTAACTGCTAGTTATTTTACTTACTGCTAGTAATTTTACTTACCTTAATGTTAAGTGTTTGTGAGAAATTACAAGGCAATGTTTGTGACAGTGGTCTCCCTTCTTAAAACAACATCAGTCATCTGGCAAATAACCCACGAGAGATGGCTTTTAAGTCACCCTTCTTAAAGACAAGATAACATTAAGAAGCATTTCTCATAACTGCTTAAACCGTAGCTTGCTCATATCTGAGCTACAATATATTTATATTTTATTTAAAGGGCTTAGAACCATCTTATTAAGGACTGCTGCCAGTTTGAAGCCTAAGTTTATGTTGAAAGATGGAGAGGATGAGCACAAGCTCTTTTGTCCCTGTCAGGTACTGGGACAGGCCTGCAATATTCTTTGATTGGAAGGCAGCAACTTCCCAGATTCACTTCTTTGCATGGCACAGATAAGCACTTCAAAGCTTCCCCACTGCAGGGCTTAGTGGGGGATGTATTTAAACCTCCTGTTTCTTTCCAGGTGCAATAACTAAACAGCAACTCTATTACCTACTTTCTTCTGTAAATAGGATGGGAAGAAAAGTGTGTGTGGAAGGTTGCAGTAAACAGCATGATGTAGTCACTTGTACTCACTGGGCTGCAAACCAGGCTGGAGTGACTCACACTTCCATGTTAGGATGTTCAGTGAGAGCCTAGGTTGCTATAAAGTAATAACAATGCAATTACTTCTTTCTAAAAGTTAGGAAGCTCTTTCCAACAAGACCTTACAAAAGCTGTCACCATCCTCTGACTTGAGTATTTCAAATCAAGGGAAAGTAAACCAAGACAGAACAGATGCTTGAAATACAGAATACTCTTCAGTGTGTGTCCCAAGATAAGAGTGAGGAATCTCAAAGCTATGTTTCTGCAACAAGGATGCCAAGTAAAAAAAAGAGGTGAGCAAAGTCCTTTGAAAAGTAGGAGTTTTTTAATGGAAGTATTGCTAACCTGCTGTCTTTCCTGCTTGAATTTAGTCCAAACTAGATCATCTAGGGCTAAAAAGAGCATGGATTTCCAGATGAAATCTATTAAGAGCTGACAGCTAAAGGTGCATTAAACTGTGGCTTTCTTTATTGCTGAAACCTGTCATAGATACCTTTGGTTTATACCAATACATTTCTTGGTGTGCTTGTCTAAGCCCACAGGATTCTGTAGTATCCTGACATTAGGAAACATCAATCTTGTAGAGTTAACAACGGTGTGTTTTGCCTTGTAGACATTACAAGTACAAAGAAACAACTTCCTCCTCACTTCCTCCTGTGAGAACACAGCGTGTTTTCCTATTTTCAGTTCCACCCCTTCATTCCACTACATAATGTCTTTTCCATGAACAGCAATTTACATGTCCTCTGACCTCTCAGTAACTGGTGCAGCTAACAGTCTCTTTGAAGGTCTGTAGCCTTCCCTTCCACTCAGCCTTGGACCCTACTGTGGGCTGCTTGTTCAAGGCCAATGTAATGAGGGAATGGGTTGAAGGAGAAGACTAGCTTTTGGAAAAAGACAAAGGATCAGGTCTTATCTGAAAGTGCATGTCATGTGAACTGCATATTGGGCATAACTGGCAGGCCTTTAGTATTGGAAGCTGCAAGGGAAGAGGCCATGAACTCCTCTGTGCCAGTTACAGCTGCTCTCAGCCAGTTTGAAAGGGATGAAAACAACCTACCGTGTGCCAAAACCTCAGCTAGGTTAAAGCAGCACACGGCACTTCTGCTCAAACATATTTTTAAAAGAGTGGCCCCTAGGACAGGAGACACTGGAGAAAACATGAGCATATCTTTGAAATGGAGGAAGTGGAGGACACGTGGAAGACACACAGTCTTGGAAGGAGCCACTCCATGCCAAAGAAGGGACACCCTGTAGGGAGTTGCGGTACATGGAGGACTCACTGTGAAGCAGTGGAATAGTAAGGCAAGAATCAGTGGAGTAAAATGAGTAAGAAGCAAGGAACAGCAGAAAGAACCATTACACACTGACCCCAACTGTCCACATTGCCCAGCGCCTCCTAGAAAGAATTAGGGCAAAGGGACTGATTGTAACACCTATTGAAAGAAGGAGTGGGAGAGGTGCTTAACTGGAGCTTGGGAAGGAAGGAGAAAGCTCTTTCCCTAAGTGTTTGTTTATGTCTGCCTTTTTCCTCTCTGTATCTGAATCAGTAGTTGAAATTTTGTGTTAGTTGTCAATAAATTAAATTAAGCAGAAAGTCCCATGTGAGACTGCTTTATCTGCAAAGATTTGTCATACCTTCCACAGGACACATAAGCCAGCATATTTGCTGTGCATGAAAGAGTTGGGAGACATAAATGTTTTTGAGAAATCCATGGGGCCTACCCTGAAATCTCAAACCACCCAAATGTAAGAATAGTTACTCTTAGAAACTATTTGCAGTGTGGCTATTCACTTTTTGTGTGTACAGTCTACTCATTGGATCCAACTGTGACCCCTTCCCCTGTCATCCTTCTTGTATCATTTGCCAGTGCTTGTTCCTCAGTGACCTCACATCACTGCCATGCCACAAGGAGAAGCAAAACTGAAGAAATGATACCAGTGGTGCACAAAGATTTCCCACCATCCTACAGGTATTTTAACAGAACAAACTAAATCAAATGCTCCATTCATTTCTCATGAACAGCTGTATATTAGCTGTCTTATTGGAAAATGTTGTTCAAATGTTTTTACTGTTGGCACCAATTTCCAGAATTTAAAAAATCCAGCCTTCTGATGATGTTGCAAAAACTCACACTTTCCTTAGAGGAACCTAGGTTTAAATAGACATCAGTAGCAGAGCAATTGTCAGCACTTAGGTATTGACATAGCTCTGTTTCCACTGAAGTAAGATCACTAATTATTTTAAAAATTCCATCCAGTATAACCTCTCTTTCAAACCCCTTTTTATGTAGGATAAGGCATAACACTTTGTTGATTGTAAATTAAATGTGCTCTTTCTCCCTGTGTTCTGACTAACCATGCAGAAATTCTTTGTTTTAGAATTTAAAATTACAATCCAGCCATGTTTGGAAAAACGTGTAAAATGCAAAGCTCTAGCATATGGTGAAAAACACACAGCTGCATTTATACACTTAATAAAGACCTTGTTTTTACTTCAGTTTTACCACCAGATGAAGGTACAAACAGAATGAATCTGTTGAAGTCAGTGACGTTACGTAGCAGTTACACTGGGGAAACCATGGTCAGAATTGGGAGCTTTTTTATTTTGTCCAGCCCTTAGCCTGTTTGTGAGATGTTGACACACAGGTACTAAGGGAAGGATCTAGGGTCACTGTGAAAATGAAAGTGTCATCTTTTATTCAGTATGGAAGGGTCTGCATTATTAATTTGAATATTCATTGCTATCTGTGATACTCCAGTGCATTATTTCAGATCAACAGTCTGCCTGAGCTCTCTGGAATTTGCTTTCAGGTATTTGTATTTCTGTGCCACTTGAAAAAATACCGCGGTGGTAGTCTGAGCATGGAAATAAAAGCCAGGAAACTCGAAGATACGGTTCCCTCAGTAACCATGTATCACCCAGATTGCTCACAATAAGGCAAAGCATTAACAGCATGAACGATAACATCAACCACTTCACTGCAGAAGGGAAATGGCAGTGCATTATGTCTGTAGAGGGAACCATAATTTAGAGTTGCCTGCCTTTCGTGCATTACTTGTTTTCATTCACAGAGCATTTTATGCCTTGAAAATGCACTGCTATACTTTTGCAAATTGTACTGCGTGATTTTACAGTACTCCTGACATGTAACAAGCTAAAAATTTGGAAGAGTTTGCATGATGGGTGGTTTCTAAGGGAGGACCCCATTTGGGAGGACACCTTCAGGCATCAGATAGTATTTGCTAAGACCAGACCATTTCTCTGGTAGGTAAAACACACTATCATTTATGGATTTTGTATTTGGAGCAAGTCAGCTTGCTCACTGTGAACTGTTAAAAATAAATTGGGATTTGTTTTTATAAAGTTTGTGAATGGTTGTAAATTTCTCCATAAACTGACACAATTGAATTCACCCTTATTTGTGGCTATGTATCCAAGTGTTACCTTTCACAGTTCCTTGCCTTTTTGTTGCCATAAGTGACATGGAGCACAGGACGTCTGATCCTGTTGAAACTGTTTATTATTGATTGATTTCTTTCAGGCCAACACTGTTGGTACACTCAGTACCTCTGCAGCTGTACAGCTGAGGACGGATCTGTGCCCAGTTTGTACCGGCTCAGCTCAGGAGATGCGGGGAGCAGTGCAGGTCTGGAGACGTGGGCAGCTGGAGCACAGTCACCTCGCAGGTAACCCCGTGCCCGGCTTTCTGCTCTTTCTTCCCACAGTCCCCGGGAAGGGATGCCCGTAGGGTAGGCGCGGGAGGCAAAGCGAGGGGCTGGGATGCTTCTCGACGCACCTGGGAGTGCGGAATTTCATAAAAAGCAGCGAGTATGGACAGCCCACAGAGTGCTGTCCCGCCGTGCAACGCCGGGGCGGACATACCCATCCCCGCAGTTTGTTTTTGGCTGCATGGTGCACGCCCACATGCAAATCGCCGCGCCTTCCCCCACCTCCCAAAAGCAGCCGCTGCCGAGGGAAGATAAAAAAAATAAAAAGAGGCGCGGAGGACAGGAGAGGGGGAAAAGAAGAAAGGAAAGAGCAGAGAAAAAAGGCGACAGAGAGAAGACCCCAGAGGCAGGAGAAAAGCAGTGTGGGGGGCGGCCCCTGCCGTGGAAGGGGCGGGCTGGCCCGCCAGGGGCAGCTCCGCGCCGCCCTATAAGAGGCACTGCGGGGCGGGGGCGCCTGGTAGCGGCAGCGGGGCCGGCGTCGGGGCCGGGAGCGGAACCGGAGGGGCGCGGAGCAGGCTGCGGCTCCCTTCGGGACCGACGGCGGCTGCCGGCCAGGGAGGTAGGCGGGAGGGGACGCATCGCGGGCAGCTGTCGGGGAGGCTTCCCGCTTGTCCCTGCTGTGCCTGGAACAGGCGGCACAAAGCGAGAGGAAAATGAGTGGGGCTGGGAGGAGGGGGTGGGTGTTTCTGTTATTGTTTTGGTTTTCTGTTTATTTGTTTTCTTATTGTTTGGGGTTTTTGTCTTCCGACGTGGTGCCGCTCTCTCTCTGTGCCCAGCCTGTCGGGAGCGCGGCTGGGAGGATGGTTTACGGCGTAGCGGGGGATCGGAAAGGCGCTAATAGTGTTTGTGTGTGTGGGAGGGGCGTGGTTGTGTGTGCTTATTTTTTAAAAGATAGTTATTTTATTTTAGCTTATCCTGAGCGAGGCGACTCTGACTTGGCAGCGCTCACGGAGGGTGGCTCACCTTACCGCTGCCTCTCCCAGCCCCGGTGGGTGCTAGAAGATAACGGGAGAGTTTTCGTCCCCTTCACTCCTATGTGAATCCTGTAAAGTCGCGGGGGTGGGATAAGGGGAGGGTCTTGGGATGGGGGGGGAGTGTGAAAATAAAAAATCGATCTGTCTGCCTTTGTGATGGGCAGGAGCCTTAGTTGCATGCAACAAATCATGCTGCTGCGTGCCAGACTGTTGTGAAGTCTGGAGCGCTACGCTGCAACCTATCATCATGCTGTTGTTACAAAAGACCGGAGCTGCACAGCAGCCCGGATGCTTAAAACATGCCTGGAAAGATACTCCGATTCTAAATTAAAAGCTCATATTAAACGTTATTTTTGTCTAGTTTTAACCAGAAGTGCTCCCTTTCCCCCAAGCTGTTGGCCTTGGAGATTTTAAAGTCTGTACAAAAACATACTTAAAGGACCAAAGTTGATTTTAAGTGTGTTGGAATAGACCTCACTGAAGCCAGAGGGGTGTAAACATCTTCTAAATTAAATTTAAATGAGTTGAACTTTTTTGAAAATTACTGTTGTGGATTAATGCATTAAAATTTACTTTCACTTTTGAAAATGAGTTGGTGCTTGTACTGCAGAGAACAGCCACGTCTTGGGGATGTTCCATTAACAACAGATGGTCAAGCCTGCTGTCGAAAGCCTGTTGTAATGGAGCAGTCTTGCTCGGTTTTGAAAGGGGGTCATGGTAGTAAACATTCAGTGCAAGTGCTTTTTGTGCTTGGTGCTTGTGGCACAGCTTGACTCCCTAACAAGTGGGAATGGCAACGTATACTGACACTTTCCTGTCACTCAAATCAGTGTGTGATTCTGTGATGACACAGTAGGATATTAAGCTAAGTGGGTAGCACCTGGGACTCTGCAGTGTTTTACTGATGTAACAGATAAAAATGGTGTTGGTGGGTCTTCATTGTGCAAATTTGAATTTTAATTTATGTAAGAGTTGTGTGATACAGTCTATATCTGGTATGGGCAGGAGTTTGATGCCTTTACTCATGACATGAAGCACCTTGTTTCTTGTAATCATAATTTGGTAGGGCTGATTATGGTAAAAATTAGAAGTCAACCCTTAACAAAAAAGATGGGGATATAAGTTTGGTAACATGGAACACAAGTGTTGCATGGTAGAATTTAAGTTGAACCTGTTAAGTTGAGAATGCTTAGCATTAAATAATAAAATGTCGTGGTTTTTTATGCTCATTGTAGGTATTCGGAGGGGGCTACCAGGTGGCCTCTGGACTGCAAAAGATCACAATTTACTATAATCTGACATTAGAGTGTAATAATCCAGCAGGCAGACCAAAACTATTCACAGTAATTTTTCCCTGATAAGTCGCTGCTGAAGGACATGTAGCCATAGGGTAGTTAAGTGACATAAACATCTTGGGTGCAGCTATATGTAAGGTTCTAGTGTTTGCAGGAGTCATGGTCATCTTTTGGATATTAGTTCCAAATTTCCTCTGAATAGAGCTGCATGGCAGTGCACGCAGGTATGTTGAAAGTGTCTTAATGGTCTCTTCACACAGTGAGGTTGAGGCATGTTTATAAATCAGTGTGCCACAGGCAGCTGTTAGCAAACCTTTTTTATAATGCTAAATTTTTTTCAAACCCAAACATCACTCAGTGCTGTATTGGTGTGATCAAAGACTTGATGTGGCACCAGATTTGGTACGTAACATATGTAACATCATTTTGTAAATAAAGAGTGGCTCCTGGTCAAATGCTGAACCACTGAAGATGAAACGCCATTAGCTGAAAAAAAGGTCAGTAAACTTATTTTGGCCTTTTTTCCAGGAGTAGCCTTTTCTCTAGCACTCCTTAGGCTGAACTTCTCCCTCTCTGTATGAGGATAAACTAGTCTTCTGTGGTTCAGTAGTAAGCCTTAGTGACTTAAGCAAAGTGACAGCAGATCTTCTATGCAGATTCTGGGTTGAAGCATTCTCACCTGTTAATCAAGTGTAACGTGGACATTTCAGAAAGCAAGTCTTCCCTTGCCTACATCTCTGCAAGCCTGTTCTCTCACCAGTGAGTTCACCTGGCAGAGTTAGTCTCACAAAGACAGAGCAGAAGGAGGATTGGTACTGAACTCATCCGTCTGTGGCCAAATATGATCAGCTCTGCTAGTGTTTATTATGTGCATTGCACCATGCAGCCACAGTATTTCTTAGGGTGTGGTTTCTCCAGAACTTTAATCCAGAGTAATTGAAGGTTGCTAGTGAGCTAGTAATGGACCTACTTCATTTCCCCTGGTCTGCCTGTTCTTTTCTCTCCCTGTCTGTTTCATCCTTTGTGCTGGCACTGGAATTCACCACCCCAGGATGAGTAATGGAGAATGAACTCTCTTCTTTTTGCTTGCTGTTTTTGTTTTTCACCCCAGCATCCTGTGTTCGGAGTCTTCTCATGGCTTTGTGAGCACTGGTGCCAGCACAAAGATGATGACAGAAGGGAGCAGAGAGGGACCTAAACTACCACTTTGTTTGCGTAACCTTGAAGCAGGCACCCTCAGTGTTTATATAGGTCTTCTAGGCTGGGCAACACACCAAATCCTGACATAAGTCCAGAGGCCATGGCTAACCAAACATCATCTTGTTTCTCTTAGGCTGGTTATTCTTGTTGACTCCTGTGAGAGGAGCTAGAGTCAGGGTTTACTGTGTTTAGTAAAACACATTTTATACAGAAGATATATTTTCCTTGATCATCTGAGGCTGCTAGGGACTCTGCCCGCTTTCCCCAGGTCTGGCATGGCAGAAATTCACTCTCTCTAAGATTATTTCAAATTTATGCCAGATAGGGATTTGAATTCTGAATGCTTGGAACTTTTTTTTTGTGTAGTTGATGAGCATGCACATCTGCAGTTACTGATATTAAGAGTATAGATAAAAAATACCATGGTAAGACTCTGCTTGTGTTTAAAAGATGATCACCACAAAAAAGTTAAAATGTCTCATTCTGTAGTTACATGTCTTGCTTGTATTGATTGCACAAAGTCATACAGATAATTCAGAAGAAATACCATGACTAAAACTACTGAATGGAGTACCTGAAGTACCCTGTTCCCATTCTTTAAAATAGGCAGCAAAGCTAGTCCTGTCTTCTTTAGCATTTAGGATGGAGAGAAAAAGTATTTTTGCTTATTTCAAGAACCAAGAGAAAGACAGAGTAGGATGGAGAACTGTTGATGCAGCTTTCCTGACACAACAGACTAACACTGTAGGAAAAATGGGAGCATTCAGATCTTTATTTGTTGGATTATTAGCAAAAAAAGCTTGATCATACATAATAAAAATGCTTGTCAGTTTGAATGGTGTAAGTATCCACATATAAGCTGACCTTTTTCCTCTTCAGTTTTTTTTTCTGGAGGAGTGTTGCTTAGCAGAGCTCTCTCTAAAGCAGTGAGATTGGTTTGTATTATGCTGACTTTGTTAGAGAACAATTAGAGTTGGACAGAAAAAGGAGAGCAAGAGAGCCTTTCCAAGACTGTTCTGGCTTGGGCTAGATAGCAAGGTTATTCTCTGTGAAAGAACAAAGTCAGAGCCTTTTACCACACAGTTCAGAGATCATTCTGGGGATCTGGTTTCCTTTTTAGCAAATAGCAGGCAGGGTTGTGTGGAAGAAAGAGGTGGCCAAAACCTGTTAGCACTCTACTTGCTTGAAACTCTACTATCTCTGAAACAATTTGCGGTTTTACTAGCCTGTTTCCAAATGAGCGGTTGTTACAGGGAGCAAGCAAGCCATGCAGCTAATATTCATTAGCATAGTACTTGTTAGCCTAGTAAAGGTCAAAATTAAGCCATGTGGAAGTCTTGGAGCAGCAATTTTGGTGATGTAGGTGACAAGAGCAAGGTTAGGGACCAGGAAAACCTGGTTCTTAGTACCTCTGCCCTTCTTGTGATGACTTGACTGTTTTCTCTTATCTGCTTTCACCATTGTTATAATAATGACATGACCAAAGTTTATACTCTTTATGGTAGAAGTCGAAGTGTGCTTTTTCTCACATTCAGCAGGTAACACATCTTTTTTGGAGACTTCAGGCTGTGTTGCTAGTTCCAGCAACCTGGGTTTAAGCCCAATATTTTTAGAGATATGCCTGCTTTTACAGGTGAATTTTTGTGCCTTAAAAAGAAACAAGCAAGTTATCATAAATGTTCTTTTTCTCTGACAGCTGTATTCACGAGGAGGATATTGATGTTCTGGGGATCTACTGGTGGCTTTTTGTCTTTTCCTGTTATTTTAACTATACTCCTGCAACAAGAGTTTGGCTATAACTGCCAATAAAAACAGAACCAAACTTGAATGGTTTAAAAAACCCCAGAACTCTCCTCATCCAAACAATAAAGCAGTACTGAGCTTTTCTGAGTGCAGATCCATGGATATTTCTTTCTGGTACTAGTACAGGAACCAAAGTTCAAAATCTATTCTTCCTCTGAATGCAGTGTTCTTATTTAATAAACGGAATGAATGGATTCTGCATTTGTATTTTTGTTCTGCCAATGGGAAAAGTGCTTTTTATATAATTTATTTGTTCTAACATATTTTAGGTATTTCAATTATTCTTTACCCTATTAAATCAGAGTAGCAGTTCTTACTGCTTTGTTTCCCATCTCTCTCAAACCTGTATTTAAGTATTCATGCTAAAGTAAGCAATAGGAGTTTTTCTACTGTGTTTGGAGAGATCTGGACTCTCTTCTTTCTTCTAACAAACTGATGCAATCACCTGTACATCATCTGTTTTGATTTCTACAGATTTTATTTTTCCCAGATATTTTTTTTCTCCTGATTGCCAGCTGTGTCTCCCAGAGCTGCATTCCTTGTTCTTGTGACATACTCTTAATATTCACATATCTACATCTATCCTCCTAATTATGTTCATATATAAAACCAGACGTAATTGTAAAATGGGGTTGTTGGTTGGAGTGTGCTTTGGCTCCAGTGGAACTTTCTTGGTACTATTAAGGATATTCTAAATGTAGTGTTAAAAAGGTATGTTTTGGATCCTATATCCATAAAAAACTTGTAACATTTCTTTTTGCTCATCTTGCTCTCTTGTAAGCTTACTGCTTTTCCCATTTCATGCTACTTCTACACTTGCCTGAAGTGTTTTCTCTTTGGAGTCATTTGGTTGAAATTTAGTTGACCACAGCTCTTCAGCTCTGTGCTTGAGGCTTTAGGAGCAAACTAATGGAGCTCTGTCCTGAAAATATTTCTGCATTGTGAGATGTAGCTTAGGACTTGAACAAATCCTGTCATCCTTCTTTCCTGGATATGTCTGTGTATGATGTTGAATTAGGCATAGATTAGCCTGCTTTGCGTGGCTTTTACTGCCATGCTCACCCTAAGGACTCTAGCTTCAGCAGCAGGGGTACAGCTGGAGCTGAAGAATAGAATGTGTGAATAACAACTGTTTGCTCTGTGGATCAGGCAAAACAGGAAGATTGGCACACGCTTTCTGGCAGTGCTCCGAGCTAACTGCCCTGTGCCACACCTGACTCAGCAGGTATGTGGGCCACCTTATCATGTGTGCTAGCTATTTTCATATTCTTCTACGAATAACTTTAGAGATAAAGTTAGAACTTTATCTCTAAAGTGATTATAGAAGTCTGTATGGGTTGCCAGGATTGATCAGAAATTCATTCCTCTTCATAGCTGACACTCACTGATTTCAAAAGTACTTGGGCATCTCTTTATCACTTTAGTGGATTACCATCTTCCATATCAGCACGGTTGGATGGTAGCCACATGGGAGCCGAGTTCTTGTGGCAGCCCTATCTGTTGTAGGCTTTACAGACTCCCAACTCTGCTCAAGCTGACAATGGCTGCTAAATACTAATGCTGCCAGTGTGTTGCTTTCTTTCGTCAGTGTCATTTCCTTTCATTGTGCTGGAGGCTTTTTCTTGGCTGATGTTTTCCTGCATATTTCAGTGATACTTTTGTTTCATTTGCTGTTACTTACAGCTGTGCCACAGATATCAGTGCAGTTGTGTAGATATCAAGCTTAGCAGACAGCTTATTCTTCATGCCTCTGAATCTCAAAGGCACCACTGTGATGTTTTCTACTGTATATAGTAGCCATAATGTGTTCTGCTCTGTTACTTAAAACATGTGCTGGTTTATGGCATGATGTTCCCAAATGGCAAAGATGGAGAGGAAAATAACACTACAGTTTCTTTTGATGTTACAGGGCAGGCATACATCTCAAACTGCAGTTTAATCTTGTACTGGACAGCATTGGTGTCCTCATCTTGTCCCAAGATAAACAGCAAGTAACAAAAGCAAGATGTAGGAGAAGTCACTCCTTTCCAGAAAAGTCCTTTTGAATGTGATGACAAAGCTACAAGTCTTCATAACTTTGCGCAGTACAAGATAGAAATATGCCATTGATGCTTCAATGACTCTGCAGTAGGATCATGGAGCACCTGTCAGTGTTGCACTTTTAAAAACCTAGTATCTGGCTGGTTAGTATAAACGATTCAGTGACCAGGATGTCCTGTGGGTGGTGGTTGAAAGTGTTTTGTGTCCTAACACTGTATGAGCTTGTGGATTTCTTTTGGGAAAAGCTGCTTTCTTGGGGAGGCTGTGTCTTCCTTCTCCCCTTTGTGGTTGTTGCCAAGCAGAAAGGTACCTTTTGCAATGTGAAATTCTTTACCCTTTTTCCTAGTTGAAGATATATTGTCCTGAAACAGGATGTGTCAAAAGCTGGAAAAAGTGACTGGGGCTGTGTAGCACAGCTTTTTGCAGACTGTGTGCTGACAATACTATACTTGCTCAGAGATCAAAGCTTAATGGCATGAATTGAGCTCAAATGTCGCAATTATTATTTTAGCAGGATGCTCTATTATTCCTACATTCCACTAGAAAAGAGCCATTCTTTGAGAGCCAAAAAAAAAAAAAATCTGCTAATATGGACTATGGATTTTTGGACATTGGCCGTGATAAAGCAAATCACATTTTGTGTTTGTTTTTGCCAAAGAATGGACTAGATTTTTGCCCTTTTTTTCTTCCATGGGGAAAGTAGGGGACACTCAGTGTAATGTTGAAAGTTGAAATGCTTCACGTATTTCACAACGTTCTAGTGGAAGCTATTTTTTTGTAAAATAGATGACTGCATTTCATCTTGCATATTATACTTGACACTTAAGCAATCCTCTTGCCTAAGTGCATGCTCCAGTCCCTTGCGTGTGTATTCTTTTGGGTCAGTCCAGCTATGGTGCATACAAACTTGACATCTTCCATTGCATTGGAGTTGTGCTTGTTTTCATCAATGAGCTGTCTAAGCATGCTAGAAGTAATGAGAACCAGTTGTTGTGGTCGTTCTGGTGGGCAGATATTGCTGACCTGTGGCAGGTTTTTCAAAATTACTTGGCATGTTGTGTCACAAGGGAAGGCTGTAAAGCAGCAGCCATTTTTGAAAATGTGTATCTGTGTAAATGCTAAAAGGAGGCATTGAGGATTCCAAAAAAATGTAGTTTAGTCTTTATTATGGAGTAGTTTGTAAGCTAGTGCTTTCTTCTGTGAGAAACTGTCGCATGTGGTTTATTTCTGATTGGTGAGGGCAGGCCCACCAGTGTCTCTGAAATACATCCTAGGAGTTTGGCTTTGGAAGGAGAAGCAAGTTAGACACTCTGAAGAGTTTAGGGCCAGAAATGTCAGTGCTCATGGTGTTAATTCTGGGCCAGGTCTTTCAAAATGATCGTCTACTCATCTGTTCATAGTGGAGCATTCAGAAGAGCTCTGCACATAATATACTGACTTACGAAATATCCATTTGCTCAGCTCTCATGCCAAGGCTAAATAACTTTGGATGCCCCTTGCCGTTTTGCCTAAAGAGTTGGGAAGCCAGATTTCCGCTCCTAACATGACACTATGTTAAGCCTGAGTCTTGTCAGAGCAAGATCGAGGCTTGCTTCTCTGTGTGGTACATAGTGTAGCAAGTAGAACCTAGTATTTGGCTTGGGTTCTGTCTAGTCGTTTTCATAGCAGCAGTTTGACCAGGTTGTCAGTAAGTGTTTTATTGCTGGCGTGTGCTGAAAGGAGTCCTTTTCCTTTGGTTGTCTCCAGTCTTCTGTGAGGTTGGAGCCCCCTTAAATAACAAAGTGAAATAATTTATTCTGTGTTTTGTAGCTGTATGCACGCTGCCTGAACGGTCCTGTGGATGAGTGAGAGGCTATGTGTCTTGGACCAGAGGTGACGGGTTGCTAGAGGTATTCCATGAGACTGATTCCTCAGCTTCCTGACATTTTGGCATTATCCTTTAAATAGTGGTTTTACCAAATTTTACATGCTCCTCAAGGAGGGAAGATGAGTTAAATTGGATGACCATGTTGAAAGCCATGTACTAGTTGTCTTCGGTATTAGTAAACACTGGAGAACAAGACCAGAACCTGTTTACTACCTAACCCAAGGCCAGGTAGTCAGTGTGGGAAGTAAACCAGTAGGAGGATCTTTCCAAGAACTGCCACTAAAATATTGTTGTTTGTCACCTTAATCAAATTCTTGCCTGCTGACCCAGAAGCTCTCCAGTCATATTGCTAGGAACAAGGAGTTGATGTAAACTCTGTGACGACCTGGGTGATTTTGAAGAGGAAAGCACTTCTCACTGAAGGACTCTTTAGATGGAATAAGAAACTTTGTGTCCTGATTCATTTGGCAAAAGGGAGAGAAACGTCCTCTGTGGGGAGGTTATGAAAGACCGGCTTTTAGTGTCTGTGTGCCTCCACTGATAACGATCCTGTGTCCCA
The DNA here is from genome assembly GCA_013399875.1 of Gymnorhina tibicen. Classification (NCBI taxonomy): domain Eukaryota; kingdom Metazoa; phylum Chordata; class Aves; order Passeriformes; family Artamidae; genus Gymnorhina; species Gymnorhina tibicen. Next base: position 366,672 of record VXAZ01002631.1, on the reverse strand, counting down.
GGCAGGAGCCCATAGGTCCAAAGCTCACACCTCCACTGCTGATCCTGCATTGGTTGTGACTGCTACAGACTCTAGCAGGGCTTAAGCCAGGAGACGGACGTGTGGGATCTGATGGTTTCCTTGTAATCTCTGCTTTTGCTTGCTTGTGGCCTTAGGTGAGTTGCCTGAACTCTGTGCTGCTAATGCTTTTTATGGCACCTTTTTGTAACCTATTTCAGGCTCTTTGGGTTAAAAGATTACTTTGAAAGATCAGTACTGTTATTTATATGGAATTGTTATTGTTCAGGTGGCAGTTTCTTCTCTTTCCTAGAGCTCCAGTAGACATCATAAGTTTTTTGACTGCTCGGAAGTTTTAGGTATGGGAATGTCAGGTTTGTTCCTTTGGGTTTTGCAAGCTTAGTGTGACTTTACATCACAGAATAGACATTGCTTTTGGTTCTCTATGCACTGCCTGTTTCTGCTGGAGATTTTATCTCCAATTAGATCTCTAGTAGCAGAACAAAAAAATTGCTCACATTTGCCTACAGCAGCTCTTTATCTAGCCTAATCTTAACATAATTGGGATCAATATTGTTTTTTAGTTCTAGTTACAGCTACTGTGCTGGAAGAAGGGAAATCCTGGAGTTTGGCAGAGAAGTGGCCAAGGCACTAGACCTTGATTTAGGACATGGGGATTTAGTTCTGGGCTCTAGATTTAATCTGGACCTCTGTTACACTAATGCCCATCCAGGCCACTAGTCCTGTGGTGGTTTGTCTTGTGTGGGTCAGAATGTCAGTTCATTGGTTAGGCTCTTCTGTCCTGCCTTCATATGCTCAATCCTTAGAGGGCTCTGCTGTCCACTGATGGCATATGGATCACTGGGGGACTCTAGATCTGGGCTTCGCAGAATTCACATGGCTCATGGCATTGTTTCAGTCAGAAAATGCAGCTTGACACTACCTAAAAGAAGTTAAATGTCAAGATATTATCAGTGTTCCTAAAGGCAACTATATTTCTGCTGAAATCTGATATTTATGCTTTAATTGCTTATTTTCTTCCAAAATGAGTCTCATTTGACTTGATGTCTAGGGCAGGAAGCAAGAAGTGCTAGATCATGTCTGCTTGTGAGAAAGGAAAGTGCTGGCTCTTGTAGCTCATAACATGTAGCTGTTAGATTGGTACTCTCCATGGCCACTTGATCTGTGGAGAGTTGCTGGTGGTTGTAGCTTCTGTGATAAGGAAAATCTGATTGAGAGGACAGAGGCTGCTAGCTTAATTTGTGGAGGCCACTGAGCCTTCCATCAGGTGGTGAAAGCTTTTTAGCTCTGCTGACAAGGACTTAGTTTAAATTGTCTACAGTGTCTTGCCAGAGCCCTGAAATGTTCCAGTTTCATAAGGTTTGGTAAGTTCACTTTGTTCCCTCTTGAAATAATGATTTAATTTTTTTTTTTTCTCTGGGGGAAAGGTTTTTTTGCCTCCCCAAAGAAAGCAAACAGCTGCATTGTTTGCAGAAAGCTGCTTTTGAAGGCTATTTTATGTTTACTTAGTACAGACACCAGGCATGGGGGTGGGTAACTGATTTTATGCCACTTGAGCTTTTTACTCTCTAAATCTACAGCTGTAAAAATACATTTATTTAAGAGGGATTAGGTCTGGAGACTGTTGGTATACCAGCTAATGGACTTTTCAACAGCCATTCTAGTTTGAAATAGCGGCTAGCACCCTTCTAGAAAGAAAGGGCTGGCCAAAGTATGTGTTTCATTGCCATCATTTTCAGAGGTTGCCCTGTAGCCTAACTTTGTCTTGAGTAATTTTCTGAATTACAGAAAATTAGATGAAATTGCAGCCCTGTAGGTCAGGAGGCTGTGCAGGATTTGTGCAGCAGGGCAATATGTCATGTGCAGGGAGCCTTCTGCAAAGGCAGACCATGGCACAAGTGCGTGGAATCTGTGCTTTAATTGTGCAGGTGGGTGTTGTACTGTGGTACTTTGTCACAGGAAAAGTAATGCTTTGGGGATGAATCCGTGCAGCTTTTCTTACTCTAGACAGAAAGCAGTATTCCTGCTTCTGGGAGTTCTGGGTGAATGTCAGGAGTGATCACTGTTACCTGCTGTTGGCTCAGTTTTACACAGGTGAGATGTAAAAGCCTGCATTGGAAACTAACCGAGTTTTGGCACGGCAGTACTAAATGGCAAGTTGTATTTCCCAGCTATGTTGAACTTACCAGCCTGGTCTGAAGTGGAGATACAGCGGGACTTCAGCTCTAGCTGAGCTGGAAGTGTTGGGTTGATCAGTTTTTTGCATCTCTGGCTTACAGTTCTTGCCTGTTGTAAGCTGGAAGAACATCTGAAAGGATGCTAAGCCATTTTCCTCTGATACTAGTTTGCTGAGTGCTTTCTGATGGATTAGTAATTCAAGTGAACCTACTTAACTTGTGTCAGCAATCAACCAAATATGTCAGCCTCTGTGGATGAAAATCAGAGGTGACTACTAACAAATCTGTTCCACAGTCTGTAACAGATACTGGGGCATACAGTGTCACTGCAGCTGTCACCCAGCATGGCTGGAAGAACTGGATACACTTCAGGCTCAGGTGCTGTGCTCTTGGTGATTAGTCCACTGTTAGGCTCCATGCCCTACTTTAATGCAGGGACTTAGCCGGTATGTCTACATCTGGGCAGTCTGTAAAAGTTAATATTTTTAATGTAATTTGAAACTTTTGTGCAGGCAGAACAGGCCTGATCATTTGCTTTGTTCCCAGTAAAGTTTAGCTAAACTCCAGAGAGCTGAAGTTCAAGCAGGTGGCACAGCTGAGTCTTCCTGGCTGTGCATGTTTCTGCTGGTCAGCTGAGTTAAATGATAAAATATGTGCCCTTAGCTCACTACAGTTTGCTAGCCTGATGTGAATGTTACAACCTTTATAAAGCAGTATTTCCATGTTCTCTATCCTGGGGACTGACTGTGAGTGATCAGTGTCTGAATTTTCGCTGATGTGCATTAAACCCGCTACCCTTTGATTTGCTCATTCCACAGACTGCTTGAACTTCTGTTTTGCCTCCGTGTAGGGTATTAAGGTGCAGGAGTAGGGTCTAATGCCATTGATGAGAACACCAAAAATATCTTTGACTCTCCATGGGATCCTTTTTGTACTCTTCCTGTGGCGCTTTTTTCTTACGGATTTTGGTGTTTAGCTTTAATTGCTGGAAATCATTGGAAGTTAGTTTTTTGCAGAGAGTTAACAGTATTGGGGGCCTGAGTGTGAGGTATGGAGTGGGTACTCTGAACACCATTCTGAAGATGAAAAACACCTGTTGCAGAAGGCTGTACAGTCCCTTGCAGTCCTCTACTTCTGTATGCCAAACTTGTGCAGTGGCTGCAGGATTAGACTCAGGCAGAAAAGCTTATGTTTTGTGGCATGGTGGAGGGCACAACAAATCAAGTGGAGGTCTGTGACCCACAGACCAGTACCAGTATCCTTGTGGAAAAATGCTTGAAAAGAGCAATTCTCTTAGTGTTCTTTGAAAGATTTTTGTACCACATTAGTGATCAGTGAGTGCCTGTGTACTATGTAAGTAGTAATCCAGATTTCTCTTTTTAGAGTGAATAGAAGTGTTGCCAAATCCCCCAAATCCTAAGCAGAAACTTAACAGTGGAGGTAATACAAAGGAGAGGTAACAATATTCCCTACTTAGTTTTGTTGCTAGGTTGATTGCAGCTTTAGATGTGTAATATTGNCTGTAAGCGGAGGTGTGCTTTAGGTCCATGAGCATGGGTGCAGTCATCAGCCAGGATTTGTCCTCTGACATTGCCCACAAAGGGCAGGTTTTTTCCCTGCTGTGGATATGCCGATAGCCTGTCAAGTGCCTTGCTCTAAGTGTGTCTGACAATTCGCAGTCTACCAGCCAGATGTGCATGCATCTGGAATGTGTTAGTGTCAGGGTGCTCCAGCCAGCAGGATGCACTGGGCAGGGAAAGATGGCTCTCCTGTCAGATGAGTTGGGCATTCCTCTGAGAAGGAGCATCTGTGGAGGTACTGTCAGTGAGTTAGAGCAGCACCCGGCAGAAGTTAATGAGCCCTTGCTGACTGTATGCTCTGCTGCCTCCATGCTGGTGTGAGGTTCAGTTTGTAAGGTTTTGTAGGCATCTATTACTGCTCTTTGGTTCTCTGTACTGGCTTTAAGGAGCAGTGTTGTCCTGTTGTGATACTACAGTGTAATCATCTATAGAACTCAGTGTAATAGGTTTATTTTTGTTAGTCATGTTAGAGAAATATTTTTGTAACGCAGACCTGTGTTATTAAGAGACATGCTTTTAATCTGCAAGTCGTTGTAATAATGGAATTTACTTTTGGGTGAGACTTAAAGACCACAATTGTCCATCATCTGAAAGCTCCCATCCAGAATTTTTAATCTAGTTTTACTCCAGTGTAGGACTGGAAAGAGCATTTCCTGAGAAAGTCTCATGTTCCTAGCACGTTTGTGGGGTTTTGGGAAGCTCTTCAATGCAGTTTGCAATCAGACTTGCAACTCGTGGGGTTAGGGTACTGTTATGTGGGATATCAGAATCAAAAGCATGTGTGTTCCCAGTTTAACAGGTGTTGGAAAGAGTGGTTCTCTTGGTGTGTGTTTGAATCAACTGCTAGTCATCCTATTAATGCTGATTCTGTTAACAGAGTGTATTCAGGTACATAAATCAGAATCAATTTAATGTGGATTAGCCAAATTCCTGTGTGGACACTTACTGAGGATTAAACTGCTCTTAATTTGAAGTGGCCTTAAAACTCAGAAGTAAATTAAGATATGCTGAATTAATTCTGGAAAAAAGATTTAATGACATTTAACTAATGTAGTGTAAGCTCACCCTAGAGCTTAAAGATTGAGCTGTGCTGGAAGACTACGTGTACCAAGTCTATACTATGCTCTTATTAATCACCACCAAAGAGATTAATGTATTTTTTAATCCTCTGTTCTCATCCTGTAGCAAGACACACACTTAGTGCACCTAATTCACAACAGTGTTGGAGGCCAGGTGGTTGCAAGACCTGAACACTGACTAAATAACAATTTTCCATGTACTTCATCTAAATGTTTACAACTCTAGGGTCCTTCTTAGTCACTTACCTTCAAGGGAATGGACATTTCTCCCTTGCCTGTTAAATGCACAGCAATTTCTCCTACAAGTGGTGGTGTTGAGTGGACTTCAAAACAAAGGTTTTCCTAATTTGGCAACTGGCTTTTCACCATTATAAAAGTAAATATGGAAAGAGGCTTTAAGAAAAAGGATTGAATTGTATGGTTCAGTCTTACTCAGAGGGGTCTTTAAATCATTTTTCAAAGCCGGTTATTTTTTCTCATTCTGGGCTATCCTTGCTCTTGGAATTTCTGGGGCAGAAAATAAGAGAGTTGTATTGCAAACCTGTTTTTTTTTGCTTTGGAGCTCTGAGATAAGAAACAGTGAGTCTGAATATGAGTTTGTTGAGACTCATGAGACTTCACTGGAGTGCATAGGCTAGAAAGAAGACAGTGGGGTGTTCCATGGGGGGGCTGCAAGGTCACAGAGTGCAGCCTCTTGTCTTTATCTTGTTGCCTTTTCTGTTTTGAATGACAGAACTTTTCCCTTTCAACTTTTTTCCTATTTTCCTTTTCTTTCACTAGTTAATGCCTGGCCACAACATCTGTACTGTGTACTGCTGCTGCTACACAAAGATTGCTTCTAGGCTTTGCTGAAGGAAGATGGCTTTCTGGACGCAGCTGGGGTTGTTGCTGTGGAAGAACTTTACCTACAGAAGAAGACAGACTGTAAGTATTAGCCTAAGGGTGTTCTGAGATCTTAAGTTATAGTCTTGTAGCTTAGTTTTCAAGAAAAACAGGGAAACATCCTGTGTCTTACTTAATATTCCTCCTCTAGTGATCCTTGACTGAGCAACTGGTCTGGCTTTGGAAAGGCCCTGTTCAAACTGGAGAGAGTGGTGGGTGGACAGAAACCAGAGGGCTTGAAGGCACTCAAGACTTCTGTCCTGAATTCCAGTGTGAGAGTGTTGGAGTACTGAGAGTGTCAGATCAGGCAGAGAGAGGAGAGTGCATGACTGCTGTGTGTAGCAATGAAGATGTGAAATGAAAACCTGTGCTGAGACCTGCTCCGCTCTGTGGGTGAGGCATTGCCAGGCTGCAGGGATGTGCCCATGAGTCTAAAAGCTTTTGAATGCTGCAAGCTGCAACAACAGCAACAAAATCCTGCCACTTCCTAATGGCTGAAGTGGCAGAGGCAATAGCAGACATCTCCAGTCACTTAAATCATTGAGAGAATCCCAAACCTGCTATGTAACTTTACAACAGAAGGTATAGATTAAGTGGCTGGCATGAAGCATGTTCTTCTATCGGCATGAGGATAAACCCAGGCAACTGATGTTTTTCTGCCAAGGTGTGTTCTGAGTGGCTAAAATGCTGTACTCACCATCTGTTAACAGTGTGGAAATTTACCTGTTAAGAACAGACAATATGTAAGAAGAGTTTCTCCTTGTGATAACAAAGGCACAGGAGTGTGGATCCAGTGTGGTGTTCTTAAAATTATTTTGCCTTTAGATTAATGGGACCTCATAGGATGCTTTAACTCTTGCGAACAGCTAAAAGTCTGAGAAAACATGGTATTGGACCTCTAGGGATTTAGGGAATACCTGTGTTGGACAAGGGCATGATTTGTGCAACAGGCTTGTTCAGAGGAACCGGCCTGTTAGATCTGACCTTGAGGAGGTATCAGCAGGGAATGTGAAAGGAACACGAGTTACTGAACTGGTGAGTGGAAAGTGGTCTCTGATAAGCTTTCTGAACCCTGCAAATGTCAGGATGCTTGCCAGCTGGTTGGGTTGGGTTGTTTTAGAAACTCAGTGTCACAAGGGAGAGGAGGCTATCATATTCACCACTGTTAATAGTGACAGTCTCTGAAGTATTCACTCAGGTGTCTGAGGCTTGTTTTTATAGGACTTGCGTCCAGTGAATTCAGAGCTGAAGTTAGTCCATTCTTAAATAAAACAAACAAAGGGGGCTCATGGCCTCTTTGACTCTTCCAGTATACCTCTGTGGTTATAGAGCTGCCAGTGATGACAGAGTTTTTGTTTTGTGTGTTTTTGCCTTTCATGAGTCTTGGTCTCCCAGGACAGGACTGCCCACTGGAGAGGTCATGGACTGTCAGCTGCAAGGAGTGAGGCTGTCTGCTCTCTGGATGTGTGGGTCACATCCTGGCCTTGTGAACAGACTCATAGTTTAGAAAAATGTTACAAATGAAGCTGGGGAAGTAGTCTCAAAACTGTCTGTGGCTCCTTAAGATTGGGTCTTCTCAACTATTGTCCATGTAACCTAGGCTCTAAGAGCTAAAAACACTCTTCTTACCTTGCTACTAGAGGTCTAACTTTTGCCTGCTACCAAACTGCCGTTAGAAAGTGGGGCATTTCTAGGATGTTTTGGGATGTTCTGGAGTGATGTTTAAACTGGGTAAACCAGTAGGATATTTCAGAGGAGCTGAATTTTACACTGAGAATGATAGCTTGGGTTTTTTTTTTTTGGTAGGATCTTCTGAAAATAATAGAATCATGGAGTCATTATGGTTGGAAAAGACCTCCAAGATCATCAAATCCAGCCTTTGTCCAAACACCACCACACCAACTAAACTGTAGCACTAAGTGCCATATCCAGTCATTTTTTGAACACTTCCAGGGACAGCAACTCCACCAACTCCCTGGGCAGCCTGTCCCAATGCCTGAATACCCTTGCAGTGAAAAAATTGGTCCTGATGTCTGACCTGACCCCTGACACAGCTAGAGGCTATGCCCTCTGGTCCTATCACTATTTCCTGGGAGAAGAGAACAACCTTCATCTTGCTATAACCTCCTTTCAGATAGTTTTAGAGAGTAGATAAGGTCTTCCCTGAGCCTCTGTTTCTCCAGGCTGAACAACCCCAGTTGCATCAGGTGTGGAGAGGTCTGAGTTTAGCAGGTCTCAGGTCATGTCAAGGTAGCTATAGGCTTCCTGGGCAGCAGAGGTGCACTTTATCCTTCTGTGGTGCCACAGAAATGCAGCAGGCTAACCGTTCTGGATCTGCTCAGCTATTTCTTGGTACCTTTTGGCAGCTTCTGTACCGGTTTCCCATCAAGAACCCCAGGAGAGCATGAAACTGCTCAGAATCTCTATTCCACACTGATTATTAGTCAGTTCATAATGAAGGCCTGAGACATGGCTTGTTTTTGTGGGGCTCCTCAGTTGTGCAGGGGTTTTCTCATTAATGGTTCTCATTTGGGCTTTACATGAAGATGTCAGGAGGGGAAGGCCACTTAACAGGAAAATGGCAGAGAAGGAGCAGAACATCTCTTTTCACCATGCTGTTACCACTGCTGTTTTCATCACTGCACAGTTTTTCATCTCTTTGCTTTCCTTGTAGGAGGCTGTTGTCCTTGAGTTGGATTGTGCTGATGAAGGCTCTCTCCTTCATACTTACTGAAGGTGTAGCCTAGAAATAGTTTGATCCTTACCCTTCTTCTCACGAGAAGTGCAGGCTAGCCTTTGCTTTCCTCTGAACGCCCTTGTTGGCTGCTGCGAGTTTGGGCTGCATTGCGAAAGCTGGGTTCAAAGCTCACCCTGATGTGTGCAGTTCAAGTGTTACTTTGTACTGGATAACTTCCAGCAACACCAGAGTGGGGGGAAAGAGCTCTCATGGGGAGAGAGGAAAGAAAAATCATGTTCGGGGTCACTGTGTAAAAATTTCTCTTCCTGCTTTCTTGCAAATGAGAAGACACCTCAAAGTTTCATAGAGAGACTGGTCAGCTGCTGGTAGCTCCCTGCACTGAAACTGGACCATAAAGGTGGGGAGGGGAGTTGACAGTGGGATGAGGTGATAGTCTTGCTCAACAGATTTCCTGTTGACACAAGGTAGAGCTCAGTGTTTAATGGCATCCTGCATCAGGCAACTGGTATAAATTTGGCATGCTTTAGGGATTAACCTTGGTAAAATTAGGACAAATTTGTTCTTAGCTGAACTCACCTGCTGTGTGCAAATGGGGTGTTCCTACTTCAACTCCAGATGGAGCAGGGATAGCTAAGGGGTTGGGTGCTTGAAGATTCGTTTCATTATTTACCATGCTGGTCTAGTAGTTGCAGCACAGAAGTGGCTGAGGAAACTTGATCTTTCAGTGTCTACTTAGCATGAATCTCAGTGAGACATGTTCCCTTTTCAGTATCTCTGTGTCCTTGTCTGGAAAGGCCACAGTGGATGAAAAGTGCTGTCACAGCAGCGTCAGGAAGCAGTAGGGTAGGGAACCTGCTGACCTTTAGGAGCAAAGGGAGATAACTCATTTTTTGTTGAGCAGCACAAGGGGCTTGCCGAGGAGTCTCTACGGACATGCTGCTGAGCCTCTGGTACAACAGTTGCCAGCTGTCTCTCACATGTAGCATTTCGGTGCCTGCTATGGTGCCTGCCTTCAGCTGTAAAGGTGCAACTTGGTCAGTCTGAGCTGCCTCCCTCCTTTCTCTATCCTCCCTGAGCCTGTCAATCTGCCAAGTTAGGTGTGTTGTGCATGCAGCCCACATGTGTTTACCTTCATGACTGTGTAGTTACCCATAACTGGGCGTGCAGAAGAGGAGCTCTGTGTGCAGGTGGCCAGTTCCCTTTCAGCAACAGGGCCACTCAGGCACTGCTGTCCACCCCAGTGTGGTATGTCTGGGGCTGATATTTCTGTGAGCAAGCCAGGGCTTGAGCTCAAGGGCAGCATTTTCTCACTGGTTCTGTAGCATTTCTGGGACTGTGAGAGGCTATCTGTCCACACCGCTCACCCCAGGAAGCCTCCACAAGCCTAGCTGACAGTGCTCTTCCCCAAACAGTGTAGCAGCAGTTGCTTGGGTACACGCTGCTTGCCTACAGCCAGGGTGGCAGAGGGCTGTGACGTGTGCTAGAGCATGACCGTTGATGCTGGAAGAGGGAATGGACTTGTCCTGGTTTCATAGCCACTTTTCTGTCAAGAGGAGGAAAAGTCCTGCTATGCCATCCCGGCAGCTGCTATAAGAGTATCCTGAAAACAGAAGGAGTAGACAAGTTGTCAGTGTCCTAGCTCTGAGCATCTTTGATCTCTGGGAGTCAGAGCACTGTTTAATGCAGGAGGAAGCAGGCTGTCAATGTTAATGGCTGAGTGTGTGCTACCACTACTTTGTTTATTGTAATAAGAGACCAAAGATACTGAGGCATCTTCCTGGCACCTTTGTTAGTGTGGTCTCAGTGGAGTTTCTTACTTAACTGTAGTTGTACAGTTTGTGCATGAAAATAGCAGATAACAGAATATTCTGAGTTGGAAGGGACCCATAAGGATCATCAAGCTCAACTCCTAAGTGAATGGCCCATACAGGGACTGAGTCGGCAACCCTGGCATTATTAGCACCATGCTCTAACCAGCTGAGCTAATCTCAGGATCCAGTGGGTAATGGTATCCCAAAATTATCTTGCAGACGCTGGCACTGTTACCAGGAGTGCCTGGGAGACTGATGCTCAGTTTTTATGCCTTTTAGATAGGGCTGCTATTTGATGTTTGATGTGAGCTATTAAGGGTATCTGGGATAAGCCGCCCTATGTAATTTCCTCTCCTGGATCAAGTGGCCTTTGTTTTAATGCCCTGTTTTTAAAATGTGAGCTTGTTTTGAGGTACAGTAGTCACCTGAAAGTCTCTAACCTCAAAGTTTGCATGGAGTGCCTTGTGCTGAGTGTCAAGAGTCCAATTTTAGCTGTTAAGGATGGAACATGGGAAAACATGTTTGTGAGTGAAGATTCTGTCTCCCACTGGGTTGCAGGTCTTACACTTTGGCTTTTAAGGAGAATGATGTAGACCTCTTATTAGAAAAGACTTGAGTTTTTCAGGAAAGAAGTGGAAAAGATTCTTTTTCACTTGACCAAGGAAACACTCTGTTCTCCTACTCCTAATGAATGAAAAACATATGAAGTAGCAGCATAAAAAGCTTTCAGGTTTTCCTTGTCTCATAGCTTACTGAAAATACATGTTTGGGAAGTCCTGGAGTGAGAAAGTAGGGGTGTGGCTAGTGAAGCTCAAGTCTGGGAAACTTTAGCTTGTGTCTCAGAAGCTCTAGGTTGGAGAGCTGCTTTTTCCACAAGCTTCTTTGGGATGTGGCACATCTTAGTGAATTTTTCTGCACTTCAATTCTCTGTCTTAAGAAATGTTGTGTATTTAATAGCAAGCTATTTTTCTTCTTGTCTTGTCCCTCTAAATAACTGAGTTCTTTCTTTATTTACCTGATACTCACTGCCTTTCTGTAGATGACCTGCACCAGTGGGTGCTGCCTCCTTTCAGGAGAAAATGTACATTAGAACAGAACAGAAACTAGATATGAGCCTAATCTTAGTAGCTCTGCTTTCTACCAATATACTTCTGCAGCACTGAAAGAGTTGGCATAGCATGCATCAGCACAGTTTCCCTGTCTGATGTGTTAGGGTAGAAGCTTAACGGTCTACTGTGAGAGTGGGGTGTACATACCCCACTACCTCAAAAACTGGGATAAAAAGTTCAGCTCATTGCTAGAAAGATTCACTGGGAGGTTTCTTTCAGTCAGGGGACAGAAAACTATAAAAAGAAGCCAAAAATAGCCCATAAGCACTTGCATTCTAGTTGAATAACTGGCACATATCAATGAGAAAAACTGTAATTCTTTGCAGATTATCCTCTGAAGCTGGAGGAACAAACTTCTTGATCCTGGAATGCGTAGGCAAAGCAAAGCAAGACAGTGCTTACAAAACTGTTCTGGCTTACAAGTGGATTGTCCTAGAACTTCTGTTCTGACCTTTATTTTGAATAAGATGTCTTAATACTTTGTCTTTATTGTTTCCAGTTCCAGCTGCTGATCGAAGTTTCCTGGCCTCTGTTTATCTTCTTTATCCTGATCTCTGTAAGACTTTCATATCCGCCCTATGAGCAGCATGAATGTAAGTACCCAACACAGCAGCTGCACCCAGAATGCTTGTTGTTTCATGGTTAAAAGGTAATGCGACTGGCAAGATGCAAAGACCAGTGGTTCCATATTTCAGTCAGAAATCTGCAAGAGGGTTTAGTAACTCCTTTGCTTCTGCCTTGGGAACTGCAGTTAACTGATGATGTTGCTCCAGGAGTGCACACTGGTGCTCTTTTTCTTGCTGTTTCTCATTTTGTATTCATATTACCTGAGAATTTGCTGTGCAACTGTGACAAATCTGTAAAACCTGCACAGAACTCATATCTTATTGTTAATTTTTTGATCTGTGTGTGACTTAGCATAAAAGAATGCAGTGTTCTGATTTCTGAGAAAACAATCTTGTTTCCAGGTAGTAAAGTGCATTAATGTGTATCACATTAAAGAGCACAAGAGCCATTCTGTTCCTTCTAACCATTACAGTGTCAGCTTTGCATTTAATAGATTCAACAGTCATACATTGCTGAGAAAAAACAATTCTACTTTTCTCTTTGCACTCTAAGTGGGCAAATTCCTGCTTTTCTTTCAAAGAAAGCTTGTTCTTTATAAATGGCTATAGGCCTCTTTGGTTGCCATTTGATTTAGGAAGCATGACTTCTTTATTAGCAACATGCTGTTGTTTTACTGTGTTTGGTGATAGCTTCATACTGCAATTAGCTGATTGTGGAAGAGCTCTTTGTTTATCTTTCCTTAGCCTGATTATTGCAAGGTAAGGTTTAAGGGTCAGCAAAACATGTTTCTGAAGGGCCCTCTGAAGTGTTTCTTTCTTAAAATGTGGAAAGAACTCACTTTTACAGCATTTATCCTGTCTTTGCAATGGATGGGGCATTTTGTGCTGTTTGCTAGGTGTTCAAGCTGGTAAGTATTTTTTAAAGCTGAGGTGTTAGTGTTTGTTTCCCGTTACACTTTGGACTCTGCTGCTCCCATGTACTGCCTAACTCGCTTTTTTAAGCACTCAGCAGCATAGTTGAAGCTTCCTTAAATTAAATCTCATACTTTACATGCTATTTGAACTGCCTCTTCTGACTGAAAGTTACAGTGGCATTGGGAGAGATACCTGTAATATAGATATGAAGCTGAAGAGAAGTGATAAGCACTCTACTCAGTTGTTTTTGACTAGCCTCAATAGTAGTTCCTTTCAAGTATGCAGGGCTGTATATAAAATCAAACCTAGCAAGAGCTGTGATTTCATAGAACTACTTAGATTGATCTTACTAGTCAGTAGCCTTCTTGTAAAACGCCTGCTCTGGCCACCATGGTGTTGTAAGCATAGTTTTGAGTCTTTCACCTGGAATCCTTTTTCCTTGTCATTTATATTGACTGTTACTGCTTTGTCTGCCTTCTTACATTGTCCTCAGCAGTTATAGAGTGTAGGGCATCTGTAATTCACTTTTATGGCTAATTCCTCTTCATTTTTTGAACAGTTTCTGTGAACAGGTTTCTAAATTGTGTTGTCTGGATTGGTTTCACTAACATTCCCTCATGCTGACAGATGTGGATGTGTTGTGCAGTGAAGCAGTTTTTGCTGAACTGTGAGCAGAGATAGAAGGAGAGAAAGAAGGGTTTTGGGTTAATGGTGAACTCTTTGGCAACCCTGTGGATGCCTTAAGGGAAGTAGGATTGTTATCTGTAGTGGCAGTGTTGTATGCTGTTATGAAATCACTTGTAGGTAATACCTGATGATAGCAGTAACAGAGCTGTGTGCAAGTGCTTTGTAGCCTCCAGATACCTTCAGTATTTTAATGGTAGTCTTTTTCAACAAACAAGTAAAATTTTCAGTTTTCTTTCCCTGTTTGAGAAGAACCAAGAATTGGACTGTTGTCAGGGTTTCTTGTTTCTAACAGCTTGGCTTAGTGTGAGGAACTTTTCTCTTAAAATATGGAGGAACAATTTACTTTGAAGTGATAGTTATGTGGCTTTCACCAGAACAGTCAGAAGACATCTTAGATTGCTATTGAGCCAGATTGCTGTCTTGTGTCTTGTAGAGTTTTTCTTTTCTGTTCCCGTGACTCTTCAAGTTATTCAAAATGCACTTCATTGGGGGTGGGAGGGAGAGAATCTGACAAGAAGTGACTAATCTTTTCTGAAAAGCTAGGTGTTTGCAGCAATGTAATTGAAAATTATTTGCTGTTGCACTGTTTTCTGTGTATCTCATCTGATTTGAAACCAACAGATTCCTGCTTTACTCTTGGAGAAACTGCTGTTACATGCATCACTGTGTGTAAAAAGTTACCATAAACTCTTGTGTGCCATTCCTCTTTCTGTATTGCTCTGAACATTTTCTTGGAGTTACTAGCAATGTAAAATGAAAGGCATGGAGGACAGAGAAGGTTATTCTCTGGGAAATTTTACAAAAAGAATGTGAAAGTCTTAGCATTTTTCTTCTTCCTCCACCCTTATCTTCTCCCCAAGCCCCTCAGCCAAGAGGGACAAAAAAAGCAAAATGAAACAAAAGTCAGACAGCTCAGGTAAATCGCTCGTCTGTTTTAAACAGAGAACTAGGAACAGGAGTTCCCTAGGTACCAGAAACAATAAACCTTCGTTTCCTTCACCTTTCTCCTGCACAGAGTCCTTGGCTTTCTCCAGGGAGGGCTGATAAGATTCCCATCTTCCCTCAGCCACCTATATTAACCATTCTTGCTGTAATTCAACAGCTTTGATACTTCTTTCTTGGCTTTGGTACTTCCTTTGGGGCTGGGGAGGAGCCAGCCCCCTGAGTGATCGCAGGCATGCTGGCAGGATGAGGTGGATGCCAGAGGGAAGGGTGGGCATCTGATCCTCAAAGTCTTGAGCTTTGAGATATTGAGTAAGGGCCATAACCTTCCTCCAGGATCCCTTCCCTAGTGCAGGGGTGAGGAAGTGAGCTCATTGCAAAAAGCAGCCTGACAGCTTATCTAAGGTGCAGGATTATAGAAGGGAGGCCTTTCTTCCCCTGTCATTGGGGAGTATGGGATTCAAAAGTACCCAAGTGGCATACTGGTGGATATCTGCCATGAGTATTTTGTTACTGCTTTGTTCTTAAACAGGATGTAAACTCTGGCCTATGACTTCAGTAGTTCTTTAGTAGGATTTAGACTTCAGCAAAAAAATTTGAAAGAGCAGTGTGGAGAGTCTAACACAAGCTCAGTCCTTCTGTTCTTTCATGAGCACTTTGGGGCAATAAGCAGTGCAGGGTTAACACTGCTCTTCAAATACAATGCTGTGTAGTAGAGGCTTGAATCATGTGTTTGTCTCCTAACTCCTGTGTTTCTGTTCTAGGTCACTTTCCAAATAAAGCTATGCCTTCAGCAGGAACCTTGCCATGGATACAGGGGATCATCTGCAATGCCAACAACCCATGTTTCCGCTACCCAACTCCTGGGGAGTCCCCTGGTATTGTTGGAAACTTCAATGCCTCCATGTGAGTCTGTCTGCTTTTGCCTCATCTCTGTTCTGGGAAAAATGTGGGGGAAAGGGATATTTGGAAGTCACCAACTAGTTGTGAAATCTTATGCTAGTGAGGGTTTTGTGGTTTCTACCACCTCTGAAGTACCAGATTCTTCAGTTATCAAGTTCATAGGGGCTAGCAGACAGCTGATAGGTGTGCACAATTCTGAAGTCCAAGTGCCTGAAGCTCTTGGTGAATGAAAAGCTTTGCCTGGGTAAGGACTGAGTCCATTCTCTTACCTGGGCTCAGAATTTGACCCATAAAAAGGTAAGGCTTTTTAAGATGTTCTTTTTTCAGAGCATCTCTTTCGCTGGTTAGTGAATCTGTGAACAGCAAAAAGTGAGAGGCAGTTGAACAGGTTTAGGGAATACTCCCTGACATTTGTCATTTATTACTGGCTAACATGATGCAGAAAGCACAATTTATGGCCAGCTTTCCTATACCTTACTTGCTACATTCATACTGTCAGGAAGGATAGGCTCAATGCAGAGTATAATGTGTCTGCAACCTGGAGAAGCATTTGAAAGGAGCAAGGACATTCTTAAATTATTGTGCTTCTAAGAAGCAGCAGTTTATAGGCAGCAGGAAGCCCTCTCCATCCCAGTCCTAAAAATGCTTTCAAATGCATGATGTTCCCAGTGTAACTTACATTGACCTTGCATTAGCAAATATCTTCTGTTGAGCTCCTTGGATTGTCCCAGGGTGGTCACTGAGGAAAGAGTTTTTTGTGCTGGAGTGACATAACCAGAGGGGATTAAAGTTTGGAATTGGTATGTAAAACTGTATCTGTGGATGGTGGCTCACAGAGCTGATGACTGCTAGTTGTTTTCATTTTCCTCCAGTGTTTCCCGCCTGTTCTCGGATGCCAGGAGGTTACTGTTGTACAGCCAACAGGACACGAGTATACAGGATGTCCAGAAGGTCCTGGGAAAACTACGCAAGTTGGGAAATTCCTCTGGCTTAGGTAAGAGCCTGATAAAAGGAGTCAATATCTGGTATTTCTGGTCTGTTAAATCTGCACATGTGTAAATTTCAGGAATGTGCCATCATATGAATATACGCAATTATACTTGCAGTTCATCAAACCTTTTCCAATCCTGCAGAAATCCTTAAGCCTCTCCTGTGTCAGAGCTTTGTGTGCTCTTTGTTTGGTGTAAGAAAAAAGGGGTGGTGTGTAATGCCAAGAACAGCAGCTGTTTTGGATGTGAAACTACAATCCTGGGTGCACCGAAGTTAGTCAAAGTGCTTGTTTTCTCAAAGGAGTCCAAGTAGTGTGTCTTTTTGGAAAGCACTAGTTATTTTGATATTTTGTCAAGCAGTGAACACAATGTAGCTACAATTTAGAGTTCTAATGCCTGAGCTCCAGAGGGAAGTGTGCTGGAAGAACACAGATGGGGAAAAGCTGATATTGGCCTCCAGTTTACAAATTGAAAGTTGGTTATTATCTGACAATGAAGTATCCATTTCCCTTCTTGTGTTTGATTTTGGAGGGGTTTTTTTTTTGTTCCTATAAGACTGTTTGGTGTAGTATACTTCACTCTGATATTGTCTGGCAGGATTTTGGATGGCAAGGTACAAAAGAAAACTGTCTGGGGGGCTTGCACAGCCCTATTTCCCATGAAAAATTAGAATCCTCCCATTTTTAGCTTGTGTGAAAAGATGGTGTGCCTTCCTGTCCTGTACAGATGAATGAGTGACTAGTGTGAGATCACATGGGAAGCTTGCAGCAGAGCTGGGAAGTGAAAGAACTCTGTCCCGTCTCAGGAAATGTGGCAGGTCCCTTGCTATTGCCAGGTCTCTCTGACATGGCACCTTATAAAAGGTTTTTGGGATATTCTTCCCAGAAAGATTCTGTCTTGGCTTCTGTGTTAGTGTGTCATGTGTCTAGTGGAAGTGATGGAAAGTAATGGTTTAGAAAGAAATGCAGCAGAGAAATAGAAAAGGGAGCACAGCCATTGAGGGTCTTCACCTACAACCTTTATGCAGCATGTGGAGCTCTTTGGACACAGGTGGTATTTTAGTGTTTTGTGAAAATTGTCCTTGGTTTCACAGCTCTAGTTCTTCTTAGTTCTCTTCATTTGAGGATGGCTCAGGCACACTGCAGGAAGAAAAATATCTGACCTGGTATGATGTGAATAGTGTCACATAGTCTGATGTGTGCTGAGCATACTTTAAGCAGAGATGGTGTTTTTACATTCTTTCCTGTGTTGCTCAGTACATGCAAGTCACCTTGGAATAATCTGTACTGTTAGTGACAGGTTGGTCGGTATGTGCTGAATGTATCTACAGACATGGACTGTGCAAGGTATTTGTCTTGGATAGTTAACCGTCCTCTCTCTCCTTCAGGGCTGTGCAGAATTGTGATGTGATCAGATCTGCACATAGTACTGTGGTCTACTGACTCTGAGCATTAATTGATACTGTGAATAAAGGACACTCCTCCTTCTTGAGTAGATCAGTGTCCATACCACCAGGCCTCCTCTCTTTTTGCTCAGAGAACTGCTGAGTGGCATCCTCAAGCTTTTACCTAAATCTCCAGCAGCTTCAGAGGGGAGAGGATGCAGAGTGAACCCTTTGTGCAGAGACAGATGCATAATGAACACAGCCAAAATGAGTTAAGATGACTTTCCCAAGGAAAAGTCTAATATTGTTTTCATGGATATCTTCAATAGTTTGGTTTGATTTGCTGAGATCAAGCTCTTTCCATCAGAATGACAAATATTGTTGTTACTGGTTTTACACTTTCAGCTGTAGTATTTTACACTTTAGTAGTACTATTTTTACACTTGTATTGGCAAGTTAACTCTTCCAAAGAGTAGTTACTGGTGTGGTGTTTTGTATTGAGACATGCAGTGAATGTCAGACATGGCCATTTACAAGAACACTATCAAAGCCATAAGCTGAAGCTCTCGCTGCTGGGAAGGTTTGAGGGGGAGGAGATTCCAAGAAGAGTTTTGCATATGGAATACTATACAAGTTGAAAGTCAGAAGGCTCATGTTTCTCTCCACTGTAAAGACTAGTGGACTGGCTGCAAAAACAAGCCTCAGACCCAGTCATCACAGATTATATTTCTGTAATAAAATATTTCAAATGTGTAATCAAAAAATCAAGCCTCTGTGTCATTAGAATGACAGAATGTCCATTGTTGGTAAGGCTATTGGAGAACAAAAACTTATTTGTCCTTCTCATGCTCATTTACAAAGCCTTCCAGCTTGATGGACCCTGCTGCCTACTCCTTGGCTGTGTGATTCATTCCCTGACAGCATGTATGAAACAGCATCCTCTAATCTTAGAAGCACTCATGTATTTATACTTAGCAGTGCTTAGATTCCTGTGCAAGCAAGGTCAACTCTCAGTTGCTGTTGACGATGAGGTGTGAGAGATGCAAATCCTCTTCACTCTGAGGCATTTCCTCCAGTGACTCTAGGAACCTAAGGAGACAGTAGGAGTGGATGCCAGATGTAAGTGCCCCACCGAGCCTGAAAACAGTCTTTATACATGTGTTTCCCCCAGTAGCAGGAGGGCTAATTATCAATAAACTAATAATTGAAAGTGTTATAATATCCTATATGTTTTAACTCTGGCCTGGACCTGAAGCCATGTGAATTGGTGCTGCAGACGGGTGCAGCTTTGCAGCTTCCCTAGAGGGACGGACGCTATGCTCCCTGGTGCTGGAGTGTCTGCAGCTCCCTTCTTGCCTCACACACTCTTCCCACTGCTGCCTGATGACTTTGAAACAGGCTTCCAGGAGCTGATCTCTCATAGCCATACAAACTGGACCTAGTGCTAGTCATGCAGAGCATTAATGTCTGTATCTGGCTTCCGACATCGGAATCTATTTAGAGACCGTTTGCCAAAGTCCTTTCACTTGAACCTTCCTTAAAACAACCCTCACAAACTAATGGTCAAGGTGTGACTCTTGGTCATCTGATCTGAAGTTACGCATGAGCTGAATCTTGGGGATGAGAGACTTACTTAAGATGGCAGGTTGCTCAGGGTGCTTGCACAGGTATGTGCAAGTCAGTGTCTTTGTTAAAGGCAAGGTAGGACACTAAGGTTTTGTTCAGGCCTCGCTATGCACTCATTCCAACAGGCTTTGTATCTTAGGCACTTCTTGATGAGGTGGGAGGTAATCTCTCCTGCTGTTTGTGCAGGAGTTTTAGAAGGAAGAGCAGAGAAGACCTCTCTCTTGGAGAGGAAGGAGTTATGAGTAAGGAACAGTCCAGCATTGCTTCATGTAGCACCTTTTTTGGTCAGGATAAAGTGCTAACTGGTGGTGTGAGGGAGTTCAGCACATGCAGCTGTCACGCTCTATGGGCGCTGCTGTTGTGTGGCCACTTCCAGCAAGCTCCAAGCAGTGAAATCTACGTGCAGGCACACACACACCACAACATAATCAATTTTGGAGGCAGGTGCCAGGTGCCCTCTCTGTTCCACTTGTTACATCTCTGTCCAGCAATGTCACCAAGGTCTTTAACGCTCATGATAAGGTAGAGTGCAAATCAGAACAGAGAGTCAAAGACCTTGGTGACGGCACTTTCAAGAGCATGACAAGGCTGCTGGGATTGCCAGCTGCACTAGGTTTGGATTGCTGCTTGCAGGCACTGAATTTGTAGCTGGCCTCAGTGCCATTTTATCGGGTTGTGTTTGCAAGAAATAAGCTTTTCTTCTGTTTTGAAAGATGGAGATACAGCTTGCTATTGGCTCTGAGGCACACTTTCTTTATTTCTTCCTTCTGTCTGTAAGACTCCAAAATACTTTGTTCTGCAGTGCCACAGGGTAATAAATTAACAGGTATAATTAAAGCCATCTTCTTTGGTTATTGCTAAAAGTTGCAGATAAAAGCCAGCCTGGCTATATTTACTGCATTGCTCTTAGTTTTCAGTGATCCCAAAGGGCATATTTCTATTTTTCTTGAAGCCAACCCAACTAAACAAAAATGGAGCAATGAAATAGGCAGAGGGAAATAAACATCGCCTAAGAAATTGCATCAGATCTCAGGCTATTATTCCACATGTGCCCTGTCTGTCCCTGTTGTTTGCTGGATTAGTATTGCTTGTGGTAGAAGAGAAGCATCAACTGGGTGGCAATCTCTGCTGATGTTGCACTCTGCTGCACAGAGAGATGTTGAGACTGAAGGAGTTTGCAGCCTGTCTGGTCAGTGCTATTAGTGCTTCTTTTATTTAATGGGGAAAGGATGGTAGAAGTCTTGGGCTAAAGAACAGCCTTGGGAGAGGTTTTCTGGTGGCTTGTGTGTTTCTGTATGATTACAGGGTGCTCAGAGAAACAGAATGTCCTACATTATCTGCTAGGTGACACTAAGGTGATGGCTAACTCCCTCCTCAGTATCTTGTCCCTAACAAAATTGACCCCACGCCCTCAAGGTAAACACTCGGATTGATTCTTATACCCTAATTAAACTGGTTTCCTTCCTGACTTCCTTTGAGACGAATCCTAGCAAAAACCAGCCAGGCTAGAATGAAGACTAGCAAACCATGTGTCCAGGTGGCTTTCACCCCCAGAAACACCAGCTGTGGCAGGGTGGCATTCCTGTTGCTGTGCATAAATATACATCTGGGTTCTCTGATAGTGTGCTCCACAGTGACATTCAGGTCCTTGCCTTTCCTTTAGGCTGGGAAAAAGTGTTGCCAAAAAGGCTGCCCTGTGGTATCAGTAGAGAGATCTTGATTTATTGGGGCAGGTAAGAAGGCTACTTTACCCTTTGTGTTTTCAGTACCAGTTGCCTTGCACTAGCCCTCAGCAGAAGTCCCTAGGGCATTCCTGGCTGCTACTTCCTGCCAGCCGAAAGCATCCCTCCAGGAAGAGGAGCCTGGGACCATATGGGAACCAGTGTGATTTCTGCTGCAGTCAGATGCAGCCTGTCACAATGAGCAAGGGGAAGAAGCAGCCAGGACTGGGTACTTGGATTGCACAAAGATTGTGGTGTGCCATGTCGATTGGGTAGGAGATTCAGGTACACAAGGCAGTTTTCCCACATTTGTCTAATTAATTATTTCTTCAAATCTCTGTGTTGCTGAACAGGTACAGACATGAATGTCCTTAGATTTTATTTTTTTGAGTAAACAGAAATTGTTTAGGCAACTGCAGATCTTCTGGAAAAACATTTCCAAAATGTTGTTGGAAAGGCACTTTAAGTCCCTTACTACACGTAGTGGACAAAGTCTCTGTGTGAATCCAACGGGTCTGTTATTTTTTCTGTCCTAAACTGAAACTGAGAGGCTGACAGTCAAGAGATGTGCAAAGGTGGAAAGACTTCTTATAGTAGTGTTGGTCCTAGGTTTTTTATTGGGCAGTTAGATATGTAGCTTTAATTAGTTAGGTGGCATGATATTTGCATAATTAAGAAAATAGCATTCTGTAACTACAATATAACTGCATATGGAATTACCACTTTCATGGAGCCTGCTTCTGCTTTCCTTATTATTGGAAGCCAAGGATGTGATTAAACTAATAAAATTATCTTGGTAGAGATCAAGGTACAAAGGTCTGCTGTACTATTAAATCTGTTCCCAGGCAAATTGCACTTGTTTTCCATAGGACTGTTCGTGAGCAGTTGTTACTACGTGACTTTGCTTAGAGATTGAGATGGGTAAACACATATAGCATAATGTGTGTTGCTGTATTCTGATTTTGTAGAACTGGGCTTTAGTGCTTGCTTTTAGTCTAAACCTCCTTTCTACAGAGATGCTTTGGAAGAGAGGAGTTTAGAATTATGCCAGGTTGGATTCTGGGTAGATATGTATGGATGCAAGAGAACAAGACTGAAATCTCTTTGAATGGGGAATTGAAAAAACACGTGCAGTGTTATGTTAAATCTGGTCTTGCTGTAGTGTCTGCACTATGCTGGGTGACAGGAACTTGAGAAAAACATTTCTGAGAATCCTGTTGCAGAAGATTGTGTGAACCCTGTTGAAAACACACAAGGAGAATTGCAAGCTTGTCAGCATAAGGCTGCACTGGCAATATAGTTACTTTAGATCCAGCTAACCCGATAGTGCTGGTTAATGGTTTGACTGTGTGTAGGGGAATCATCGGTGCCCGTAACTACAATTAGCAATAGAGCTATTCTAGTAGATACCAAATTGCCACTTCTTGAGGGGACCACCTTTATCTTTCTTGTCTAGATACAGACACAGTGATAAAGAAAACAAGAATTGCTTGCTGTGCTTTTCAGTAATTAATTACTAGTACGTGCTGCAGAAGTAGGACCATCTTAAAAAGTTATGGGTGTTTTCTTTAGTCTTTAGCCTTGTCTGTCAACACTGACTTTTATTTTAAACCAGCAAATAAAGTGGAGAGCATTAAGTGAACAGTTAAACCTCTCACACTTTGCTATTAACTCCCTCTTTGTATGCAGCCTTGTCAGTACAGCTTGCTAATGTCAGAACTATGTTGCCAAAATTTATGCTGTTTTAGCTTTAATTTGCATTTATTTTCTATGTTTTCCACTGAAAAATTCTGCATTTGTTCTCATTGACTTCTAATCTCAGAATCTTAATAAATTGCCTGATTTGTGGAAAATCGCATTTGGTTTATTTAAGCTACAGTCTGAGGTTGGTTGAGACAGCAGGATAGAGACTTTTCATATTGAGCTTAGTGTTAGTAGTCCCCTAGGAAATTTGTAACACTGTTATCTGATGAAAAGTTCAGCTTTCTCAGGGGATTTCCATGGGCATGAGCTCTCATGAGAGTGGAGATTATGAAATTGCCCCATTTGGAAAAAGCCCTGTGCACTTCTGTGTTTGATTGGTACTGAGGCCAGAGTGCCTAATTTGGGTCTGACCTCCCATATCTCTCAAGTTAATATTCAGCTTTGGAGCCATCTCTGGTAATCATACATTTTATCTTCAGCATTCATTACAAACACTTATTACCTAATTTTTACAGCATTCCTGTGAGCTAAATAAATAAACAGCTGCCCTCATTCTGAAACGCAGTAGGATGTGGCAGTTTTCAATGCAGTCAGGAGGTAATAAAAGCTGATGGCTTTTAAAAAATGTTGATGGTGAATCAAGTTCATTTTTACACAGACAAGAAGACAGAGCATTGCTGGATGGATTTCTTTGAAAATCCATGTCAGTTCAATTTTTGGGCAGTCTTCCATGTTCTATTTAAATATTTTTGGTCATAAAATAAGTGAGTGTTAATACCAGGATCCTGACTAAAATCAAGTAAAATATTCTGCCACCTGTTGCTGAATTTCTTTGCAGCTTCATTAAAATGCAACATTCTGTACTTCCAACCCTAGAGTTTTTTTTGCTGTTTCTGTGTTTTATGGAGTAGTAGTTGTGAATTGCTTGAAATGTATTTTTAATTCACTTTACAGGTTTTATGCTTATTCTTTCATGTTTTGTTTTCAAAATTCTGGAAAAGTCCATTGAATTAAATGCAACAGCTGCAGAATTTTTTAAAAATGCATATGTCTATGTATTTACTAAGTGTTAATAATTAACCGAGTTTGTTAAAATTGGGTATTGCTTAGGTCTGTGTATCAGGAATCCTCAGCTGATAAAAAGTTGGTGTACCTCTGAAAATATAGTGGAACGTAGCTCATCTATTAGCTGAAGATCTTGCCCTAGTTTTTTTTTTTTTTATGCTGACCTGGCAGCACTCTGTGTGCTATATGTGGGGGAGGTTCATGCTGTTCTGTGACACACATCCTCTGTAAAAGCCAGAGTTTCCTTCCCTTTCTAATTTAGCTTTAGTTTTAAGGATGGTGCAATAGGAGACCCTTTAAAAGGATTTAAAATAAGACCCTTTCCTGTGAGTTTTGGTGTTTTGTGGTGCGTTTTTTTCCTTTCCTGAACCTTTCTGTTCTTCTAAACATATATTTTTGGAGGCACATACTACCTGAGGTAATATTTAGATGTATTTTTGCTTGACATTGTCAGAAGGTTTACATGATCACAGACAGTCAGAACTTAATGAACATAAGCTATTATATCTCTGAAGGTCTTTTCCTTATAGTTCTCTATCTATTCTAACAAGTGCAGCTGAAACGCAACTGGACTATATCTGAAGCTGACTGAGCATAGATATATGCCAGAAGGAGATTTGCTTATGGGACAAAGACAGCTTACTGCAAAGATAGCAATATCTGAAGTCTGAGTGCCTGTTCTGGCTTGTGCCAGCCAGCTCCTTTGGAAAGCAGCAGCTGCTGCCTACCGAACAAAACGCTGCTTCAGAACAGTAGGGAGGAAAAAAAAAAAAAAAAAGTTTTGACACTTGAGACATGATGTGGACTTGGAAGTCCACTGTCCCAACAATTTGCATTGTAGCAAAGGCACAACTGTGTGACAACAAGGTCAGCAGCCATCACCTATGGTTTTACCCTGCTCTGTTCCACATGCTTACTGCCTAGCAGGTGGGGAACAGTGTTGTGTAAAGCCAGAGAACACAAATCAAAACAATGAAGTAGCCCTTTAAGAGCACAAGTGTCCTCACCTACCTGATCTTTTCTCTTCTTTTTCATGTTATCTGTGCTGCTACCTTAAGAAAGTGCAAGGAATTTTACCAGTTTATCCATAGAAATAATGTATAAGACCTCTCCAGCAGTACACACTCCGTTTTCTTCAGGTAATTGCAGGTAAACTTGTGTTTCCGGGTACACGGAATCAGGTTTCTAAAGTACCAGGAGGTGCTTCTCTTCTCTGTGTCTAGAAGTAATCCAGCCCTCTCTGTAAAACAAAGTGGTGCAAATGCTCCAGGGTGTATTTTCAGTCAGGAAGTTATGTCAATACCAAAGGGAGGGAATGGTTAGTGTATTGACAGTCCAATAGAAAACCATCTGAAAGGAAGAGCTCCTGAAACTACCAAGGCAGGGTCTGTTGGGACTATCCTGATGTAGTGTAGTATAGTGTCACACTCAGAATATGAGAGACATGATTTCCAGTCAAAACTTCATGTGAATTTGGGCAATCCTTATCTTCTAAGCATCTGTTCTTCAGTCTTTCCCAAAGATTGAGAAAGTTCTTCAGTTATTTTGAAGTGCTATTGCTCAACAGTCTGATTTATAGTAGTGAAGGGCTTGAATGGTTGCAGAGGTTGCCCTAAACCAGGCACAGAAAACATAATCTTTTCTTTGGTGCTGAAGTTTGAGGGTTTTATGCCCGTCCATTGGACTTGAGACCCAAAAGCAATCCCAAAGAACTATCCATAAGGGTAACTTTGCAGTGACCAGCTAAATTGAAATGTAGGGAGCAATCATGGGAGATTGAAATATTTTAGATATAGATATATTTTCAGTGGAAGTAGACAGTGTTTCTGATGAAACTAAGTGCAGTATAATGATTGGCTTATTGTTGTTAATCTTTAGCATTTTTTGACTGGTTTCACTCTTTGTTCTGAAGGTGGCTTATGCTGCAGTGTGCTAGATAAGGAGCATCAGGACTTGGCACTAAGTTCAGAAGTGTCATGTCTTTCGGAACATAGGAAAAGTAGGAGCTACTATGATCTGCTGACTGCAGACTTGGTATCTTGCTAAACTTTAGAATAAGTCATATGTCAGTCAGGTTCCCCGAATTTGTGACAAGTAAGAGGAACAGATATCTGGCATGATGAGCCTTCACACCCAAGGGAGGGGCAGCTTTTTCTCTTCTCATCAGCCTTTCTGTGTAAGAAGGCACAAATACAAGTGCAGGACAGTCGGAGTGCTTTGATCCTTGAAAGCTATGCCTGCCATTTTGCTTAAGGTTCATCATTACCCATGACAGTTTCATGGGAGAAGCTCTTCAAACTGGATAGGTGGTGCTGTGATAATTTTCAAGTAGGAGGGTACTGCTGGATTCGTTCTACCTGCTGGTTTTGGGGATTCAGAATGATTCTCATATAAGTGTATTCTGGTTGCATTTGAACCAGCAGTCTCACAGATGCATGCTTACATAGCTGGCTGCTGAAAACACTTCTGCTATTAGTAATGGTCATTTGATTAAAATGTCCAGCCCTGCTTTTTCCTGTGATTTGAATTTCCACTAAATTTAAGGTCACGTGCTCATCTGCAGAGAATTCTGGATAGGGTCCTCCTTGGTCACAGTTTATTCTTTCAACTTCTCCTTAGCTCCATGCATTTTTAATAGCATAATGCCATTCCTTGTATGCTTATGTTTGCCATTAGAATAGTGGTATGTGACTGAATGTGACCATGGCATTTGGTTTTCAGTTTCTCTGTTGTTTGGGGTTTTTCATATTTTTTACTTTCTGAGTTGATGTTTTGAAACATCTAAAACCTGCATATTATCTAGGGCATAATATTCCTAGTGCAGTGAAAATCCCATCCTAACAGCAAAGCCTTACTTTCTGCCTCTGTAGAAGGACCCATCTTGCCCTGAGCTGGGTTTGACCTTTGGAGGACCTTCTCCGTAGCCTGTACCATCCCTGAATGTGTTCCATTTAGCACTCCTGAAAATAATTTTGTTGTAATAATGAAGTATTTTTTATGGTCACATCTGTGGCCTGTCATCTCTGTGACTGACAAGCCAGTTCAGAGGCTAAGAAATTTGCAGTTTATGCTTGTATTGTGGACATTAGCAGGAGAATTTTCAACCAGTTACAATGCCATGTAATTTGAGCTCTGCTCAGGATTTGTTTCTTAAAGCAATACAGTGACTGTTCTTAGTGTGTTTTCTTTAAGCCTGCTTAATTTTTTTGCACTGTTAGAAGTATAATTTCTGCATAATTTCTTTCTGCTTTTTTCATTGGCAAGCTCTATTTCATGGTTGTCTGTGCTGATAACAGAATTTGCATTGCAGTGGGAAAAGTCATGAGAATATCTGTTCTGTGGCATAACACGAGGCTTAGGGGCACACCCAACCACCTCTCTCTGTAGACAGGAGCTCTGCAGGCTGTGTTTGCCGGCGGGACTGTGGTGACCAGCCTGAGGCTTTTGCCTCTGTGCCTTGTGTCTTGGCTTTCTGATGCAGAGTCTTTCTCTCATCGTGTGTGTCATACAGGAAGAGGGTCTGATTGCTTTTGGGACTTTAACAACTGTACAAAGGGATGTATTAGCCTTGCGTTTGCTGCTGGCTTCCCGTGCAGGGTGGAGGTGGGATCTCAGCTGGTTTAATGGGCTCTGTATGGCTGAGGTCAGTGTACCCCCAGTGAAGGCTAACTGAGGACTGATTTGTGTATAGTGCATTAGTACATGCTGAGAGCTGTGCTTTCTGCCAGAGTAATTTTGCTGGACTATACTTAAAGCTCTTCTAAAGAAAAATAGTGACTTTTGAATGGAGGTGGTCCCAATGTCACAGTCCCAAGATGAGAGCGAAGACCTGGGCCTGTTGTACAACATTTCCCTCTCTCTCAGGAGAGATGCTAGCAGCTGGAGATGGATGGCAGGATGCCTCCTCTTTACTCACATCACCATTTGGCATATCAGATATATGAAGATGATGGGCCCCTGCTAAGGGGGTGTTCACTTTGGTATTATCTAGTGCCTGCAGAGGTAGCACTGTTGGATGTGTGATGGCCTCAGAGCAGAGAGCTGTAGCCTACTGTAAAAACAGGTCAGGCCATGGCTGCAGAAGGAACAGCACTTTGACTGTGAGCAAATTAGGCTTGTATTTTCACAGCAGTCAATCCTGCACAACAGGCCTGCTGAGCTGCTTGATTTCTTGCAAGCAAATCAGGGCATGGCTGTCAAACTTTTTCACAGGACAGCTTTAGCTCTTGCCAGCATTAATAGGTACACAGGCAGCTCTGAGAGCTATTCTCACCTCACAGGGGGAAAGTTGCCCTAGAGGAAAAGAATAATTAAAACATAGTAACTGCTTAAGAAACCAAGACCAAAAACCTTAAAAAATATTACTTTGTCATGGTTTTTGGATGTGTTGTCCAAGGTTAGGAGTATAATGAAGGCAGGTGAAAATTTATTGCCTTGCCCAGCACTGTGAAAAGTTTGCTTTTCACATTGTCAGTCAGTGTCATTGGCTCGGTAGGGTGCAGTGCAGTAGCATGGTTCACCATTAGGAGATTGTTTCCTCTGGGTGGTTGTCAGTTTACTCTGGGTGATCATCAATTTACAAGTTGCTCAGTCTTTGATTCAGCTGTTGAAATTATTTGAGAGCTCATTTTTATTCTTACAGGAAGTACCTTCAGACATCTTTTGTCATTAAATCACGGTGATAGGTAATGAGTGTGAAAATCACACTCATTGGGTTCAAGTGCACCTGTCACCTATTCAAGAGAAATACTTCCCAGATAATGAAAAATCAAGAGAAAGTTCCAGTGTACAAGGTAATTCTGTGGCAGCATTTGATTTGCCTGCCCTGGTTGCCTCACCATGTGAGGGTTACCTGAAAGACAGGTTTCTAGCCAGAATCTTTGTCGTGGTCATGTGTGCTACCAGTAAATGCTCTCAGCTGTTGGAGCTGGAGCTTCAGCTCTTGGTCTCAGCTTCAGCATCTCCATGGACTTGTGTTGTCCAAACCTCCTGTTGCTGGAGTGAAGAAGCAGTGCCCTGGATGAAGCAGGCCTGTGTGACCAGGGTGCCTTGTGACCTTGTTCTCCAGTCACACCTGGGCACCGTTTTGCACAGCAAGCTGTGCAATCAGGCTGGGCCTTCCCTTCCTGTAGAAGTGCGGTTTTACCTGAATGGGAAACTGTGAATCTGAAGTCTTTGAACAGGGAGAAGAAAATTCCTTGTTTGCTCACTTTACATTCTTCCTTCCTTTGCTCCTTCTGTTAATTGGTGGAGACGGGTGCTGAGCTGGGAACCCACTTCTCTTTTTTTGTCTCCTTTGGGCACTTGTGAAACCTTGCTGATTCTAAAGAATGAAGCTAAGGCACCTCATGCCTCATCCTGTCTCACTGTTTCATCTTGCTGTGATGCCTTAGTTGCTGTTACAAAAATGATTGGGTTGCCCTATGAGCAGGCTCTGTGGTAAGAAATAAGGGTCAGAATTTACTATCAGCTTCTGTGTTGAATTGGTATTTGGCTGTGATGAATACAGGCTTAGCCAAAGGCTACCAAGTCTCCCCAGCTGCAGTGGATATAAAGAAAACAACATAATTGTTTTCAGTCTTGCATGTTTAATCAGTAGAGAGTGAAATCCCCTGATGACAAAAAGTCATGTCTGTAGATCAGACATATTGCCCTGCTTTCCTCTTAGCTGCTGAATTAACTTAAGGCATGAAGCTCCTTCTCCCCTTTCCCTCACTAGTTTTTAATACGGAGATAAGGTGTGTGAAGCTGGGAAGTAGATCTGACTGTTACAGAGTTTTCATTGAGCTTGTTAGCTTTAAAGTGGCTGAAAACCTGGTATATTGTAAGTTACGGGCACAAACCCCACAAATTAATGTTAGACCTGGTGAACTTTGTACTCTACAGTGGATTGAGATAATGTTGAATACCATTTGCATGCCTTTTATTTTTAGAAAGCAGTGTTCAGGATATGAAAAACATAGCCACAGTTTCTGTGGGGTTCTGTTTTCCCACCCTATTGTTTAATTTTAGAAGACAGTGCACCATTAAGTTTCTGGAGGAAGGTATGAGCCCTCTGTGCTTCTTAGCAAAGGAAGAAAGAATAGGAGAGAAGTTTGAGAAGAGTCTTGTTCTGTAACCTGCCCCTGGTAGAAGCTTTGTTTTTTTTCCACTTGTCTGTGGATCTTCCCAGTATTGTTGGAAATTGTCACTGCTTACTATGGGACCTGTTATGATCATACTTGTAGTAACATCAGCAAATTAAAATTGTTTCCCAGCCATGGCTTCTCTTGCACTTTGATCCACCTTTTGAGCTTGTGAAAGTAACTGGGGATGTTTCTGGAATGAGGAAACTAAAAACCTGTGGCTTTTGGACCACAGATATTTCCTTCACAGAAGTATCACACACAATCAGTGTTCAGTTGTGGTCTGTGTAGAGACCTGCACATAGCAAGCAGTGATTTGCTATTTTTTTATAATGCATATTTTTATTTGGATGTTCATTTTAATCAGCAATATAGCAAGCATAGAGGTTGTTTTTCTTCACTAATTCATGTGACTGTCTTGAGCTCTTTGAGTACATTTTGGGTTTTGGGTTATTTTTCTATTATCACACAGATTTGATTCTTAAGCAAGGACTGACTGGGCTACCACTGTGCCCAGCATGAAGGTGCTGGAAAACGTTAGGTTGCCAGTAAAATGCAAATCTTAAGATGTAATACAGTGTTACAGTCCTGTAGGAGATGCTCTGTGATATGAAAATCCAAGAGTTTCTGGTTTTGATGCCCAGAATGCAGCCCCCAAGGTTCGTTTGAACTGTGTGGAAATGAAGGACAGCTCTGCCTTTTGTGAAGACAGTATCTGTGGAATGCTGCCATGTGTGATTGTCTAATCCTGACTGGTGACTTCAGAGAGGAAGGGAAGCTTTGTGGTTAAGGCACAAGACCTCCAGGTCTGGGAGTTCTCAGTTGTGCTGGAAGCTTCCTTATGTGACCATACGAAGGATCTTTCTTCCTGTCCCATCTCTTCTTCTTGTTTCATGTGGATGGGGATGGTCTCCTGTTGCTTGCCATACTGTGCCCAAACTGGAACTAATTACAGGAAAGACATTTCAGCCCTACCAGACCTGTTGGTTTTGGGGGTTATTTGCGTGGTTTATAAGCAAAGTATCTGTTCTCTGCTGTTGCTCCCTTGGTGTCAGGGCTGAAACTGTAAAAGTAGTGTGCCATGGGGAAAAGCTTGTCTCAGTATTATTTCTGCTGACTATCCCACCGCTGAATCAGCAAGATGGTTCACATCAGATTTGACAGTCTTTGAGTGCGTTTGGTCAGTCTGACCTCAAGTTTCTCCTCATTTGTGCCTACGGCTTGGCTTGCTTGCTGGGGCCTATGGTTTCAGCCAGGAGGCTGAACCCTGTGGTGGGGGTGAGGGAGCCTGCAGGGCTGCAGCTCCCTTGGTTTTCTGTGGAAGATGAAGGGGAGGGGAAAGGAGAGGCTGCATGTCCATGTTGAAGTACATGGAGAGATTGGTCTCCAGTGTGCTGCCTGGCGTTGTTCTGTGCCCACCAGCTTGCAGTAGATGATTGCAACGATGCTCTGGGCCACTCTCAAGCAAGAGAGGAGACATGCAAATTATATCATGTTTGAGCTGATGTTTTGTCTCATGCTTTTTGAGTAACTTGATATTGTGTCTAAATTTTTATGGCAGGAAAATATTGCAGTAGTAGGCCCATAGTGGTAAAATGTGTTCTTCCACTCCAAGTGTTTGCATTATCAAGTAAGCTTGGTATTAGCCTTCAGAAGATGTGCCTGTTTCTTTTGTTTTCTATTTCTGGAGGGGTTTTTTTAAGTAATGTTCTTTTATTTCCTTGAACCCGAGTGGGCAAGCAGTTGTCTTGGATGAGAATGACTGTTTTCAAGAGGAAAACTCTCTTAACTGTTGACTTTTTGAGGTATCCAGAGAGGGAATTTAGATTGCATTGCAGTGTTTGGTGCTCTTCTGTGGTTTCATGTGCGAGTTGTTTTGCATGGCTCCATGATTGAGAGGGATTGCATAAGACACTGATCCACAAGTCCTGGAAGTAGGACCAGATGGGGTGGGGGAGAAAATGCATGGTGCGAAAGGCTGGCTGTGTGCTTAGAGTACTGCAGCCAGGACTGTGGTGTTGGGATTCAGTCCCTTGGTCTCACAGAGCTTTCACGTGTGGCCTTGGGTAGTGATCACGGGTTTATGATCAGCTGTCTGGAAGCCAAACACTGCCGCACAGTTTTGGTAACTTTGTTCTATTTCCTTCATGGTTTACTCTAAGTGATGATGAAAACTCCTTCAGATGTTTGCAGGAGTTCCTTGGAAGGCAGCATTGATTTTCAGCAAATTCTAGTGCTAAGCAATTCTGAAAATGCTTAGTGTAATAAAAAAGGCAGGGGATGAATGCTCTTCTAATGCTGGGCTGGTTAATTACAGCTGTGGAAGATGGTGACTCTTTGTTACTCCCCCTCATGATTACAGGCAGGTCAGCAGGAATCTCATTGTAGTTCAGGTTGTGTTCCTGCAATTACCCATAGAATATCTCTCTGACCAGGAAAATCATGCTTCTAAATGGCAAAAAACCTCCAAGCCAAACCCAGACAAAACAGACAAGCAAAACCCAAAAGAAACGGAGCACTGAGGAAACAGGAAAGTGGAAAAATTATTGCTTGGCTACTTCTTTTTTTCCAAAAGGCATGTGGCCCTTTAAGAGAAGCTTGAAAAATATCTTAAATGGGGACAGATTCAATGAAAAAGCTTGCAAACATCTGATCTCTGCATGCCAGTGTGCGTTCAGTCAGCCACCCCTTTGTCCATCAGACTTTCTGAACAGTTGATGATCTCACCAAAAAATAAACAAGCTGCAGAAGTGTTTAGGGAGTTTGGCACATTTAGGAAGTAACCAAGGAATCAGGGTGGGGGAAGTTTTTCCTCCAGTTGCGGTGAAGCAGGGTGCTTTAGCCTCTGCTGGAAAGAAAAGGACGGTTTTATGTTTTTGCAGGAGCCAGATCTTTATTTTCCTAGCCTTTCCCCGGGCAGGGAGTGGGGGTGATGGTTGATATTTGGTAATGGGGTTTGGTGGGGCGTTTGCACGGCGTGCTCAAAACCAGCGTATTTATGAGTGGTCCTGCTGCGTGGGACAGAGGAGGGCGAGGGAGAAACTTTTGCCCCAGAGTAACCTCCGCGTTGCCTCAGCAGAGGCGGGTGATTTACTTTTTCGTGTGGAACAAAAAGGCAACGGGGAATTTGTAACTGGATATGTAGATGAGGGAGCAATGACCGTCAGTAACCCCGTGTACTTCGTGCCGCAAGAGCAGAACGCGTGGTTCCTCCCCTTGCCGCCTCCTCCGCCAGGATCGGGCTGGGAAGCAGAAGTGGCAGCCGACCCACCGGCTTCCCTTGTCACCTCCGCTGGCACCCTGAGTGCAGACCATCTTTTTTCCTGAGAGGGCCCATTCTTGGCAGTATCACGTACCCAGGTTAAGCCAAACCCACCCCCTAAAAAACCAAAACCAAACAACCAAAAAAACCACTATCCCCCTGCCCCCCCCAAACCAACCAAACAAAAAAAGAACAACTAAAAAACCCCTCCTGCTAAAGAGGTGGGGGAAAATGTTGTTACAGCCGTCCTCTATAGGATGGGGGAAAGTACAAGCCCCTGGTTCTTCCATGTCATTACTTTCTCTTTAAAGCTCATGGTTTTCCACTCTTTGCTCTGGGTTGTGGCATCCTGTCTTCCTAGAGTAGAAAATACAGCATGACACCTAGCTAGTTGTCTTACCTCAACCTGGAAATCTTCACTCTGGTAAATCTTATAGGACCTGGTCTCTCACCTCCTCCTGGCATAGCTGCTTTGCTCATCACTGCTTGTTTAAGCATTGTGGAGATAGAATTGGCCTGTCTTTCTCCTAAATAAAACAGCAACAATGAAAAACAAACCAAAACTAAACACCACCCCCCCCAAAAAAAAAAAACAAACAACTAATCCACAAAACAAAAAACCAAAAGAACCCACACACAAAACCCAATAAAACGACCCAAAACAGTGTGAGAGTCAGTTTCTTAAGATCCAGTTTTGTGGACTTCAGTAGTGTGCTTGGATTATAATTTCCAGATGGTTCCCCTCTGCTGTGATGAAGGTCCAAATTTGTTTTAAAGTCAAGAGCTGAAACACCAATGGCTTGAGAAGGTGAAGCATTTGGGAAAGGAAATGGAAACCATTCTGCAAATGTATTTTTTAATTCCAAGTAGCTAAGATTCTTTCCTGGATCTGCGTGCTATTTCGTATCATACCTGTGTGTCTGCATATGTCAGACTTTGAAATTTATGGTAGAGTACATCAGCTATTAACAGAATTAACTAAAGGCTAGTAAATCCCTCAGTGGTCCATGCACAGGCTCAGTCCCATGGTCAGTAACAACACAGGGATTAAGTGCTAATGCTGTAATAGGTTTCAGATCAGGGGAGCAGCTTGGTGTGCCTTTCTTCTGTGTATGTATGAGCAAATTGAGCTGAAGTAATGATGTTAATGGGAGTTGTATTTGAAGGATGATTTCTTTTCTTGTTGTTGGTTTGGGGTTTTTTTGAGACCAAGGCATTATGGATCGGCATTTCTGAAGCCTGCCAAGTTTCAGAGCACTTTACCAGCAGCTTCTCTTTTCCCTTTGTGCTATGGTTTGTGTAATTCCCTCTCCTCCATTTGTCAGCTTGACTTTTCCTGTTCAGAGCTCTCACACGAGTTTCCTTTTGGCTTTGCTGTGATCAGATTGTTGCTTGTTTTGTCACTTTCCAGACCTGAAACTTCGGGATTTCCTGATTGACAATGAGACATTCTCTGACTTCCTCCATCATAATGTGTCCATGCCATCATCTGCAGTAGAGGAGCTACTGGATGCAGGGGTCAACCTCCAGCAGGTAAAGAGTGCTTTCAACTCTTAACATAATGCTTGTCTATTGTTTGTTTAGCTGTAGTGCCAAGATCCACAGTGCTGGACCCCTCTATGCTAGGTGCTGTAGAAACACAGACGAAAATGAATTCTCTGCTTCTCTCTTCCCTCTTTTCCTCAATTTAGTGTCTTATTTGATTTCAAGCTGTAAAAGGACACTGGGAACCCAGGAGCAAATGTTTTGACCTGTAGAAGAAAATAGTACCCTCAGGCTAAACTGAATTTCTTCCTTCCGCGTATTTTTTTTTTAAATGGAAGTAAAACATTAATTGAGCTGCTAGCACTGTTCTGACTGTTTTCAGTCACTCAGCTTGGACTAGAGCAGGGTTTCTATGCCTTGCGCTGCCTTACATTCCTGTGCAGCAGAAGGATCTCTACTTTTAGGTTTGTGGTCAGTGCGTCAAGACAGACACATTGTGATACATTAAGTAGTACAGACACATTACATGGTACATGAGTCCTGATATCCTGAGTGTACCATGATTGCAGTCATAAACACAGCCAGTGGTGACAGTGGGCTAGAGCCCTGTCTTGCAATGGCTGTCCACCATTGTCAAGCTTGTAACATGTTTTTTGCTAGGCTTAATGAATTAGTCGACCAGCATCCTTTCTAATGCAGAAGCCAGAACAGACTTCAAAGGAAGACCCAGGATTCTCTTGAAAGAGTGCAAAAGATGGTATGCAAAAAGAGGAGGCAATCCCTTTCGCTCCTCAGCTCCATATCAGATCTTTTCATTGAAGTGGAATGGATTAATAGCCCTTTTAAGTCTTTGTTTTCCTGTAGTTACAGATGCTGTCCTGCACCTGCACATCTGTTTTAGTGCAGTTTGATAAGTTATCCTACAAGCTGAGGATACATTCTACTAAAAAACGTAAAGCGGAGAAAAAATTCTTACCCATTTTAGGCTTCATGCTTTGTTTTACTTCAAACTAATTTGCCTGAAATTCAAGCTAGATTAAGACAGAATCATGCTACAGATGATTCTGGAAGGGTAACTGGAAGACTGCAGCAATAGCATTCTAGTCATTCTCCCTAAGTTAGTGGAGAGGCAGAAAGATTTTCAAACAGGCAAGAAAACCTGTCCTTACGTTGTATGACTGCCATGCTGTATTGGTTGTATAACGGAAGAAGGAAAAAAAGCTTAGCTTTTATCTACGTAGTGTGTCGGAAGGATGGTGAAAGGCTAGTCAGTCAGCTAGTTCTTCCTTGAATGCTTCAAACTGTGTTCTTGTTCGTGTAATTCTTGAGCTGATTCCGCTAGAGCATTGGGAGTGATGCTGCTAAGTTGCAATAGTGTTTAGTGCTCAGGGTTGGCAGGAAGAGCTAATCTGACCAACAGGACACTAAGATGCTGAGCAGTGGCCCACCTGGCTCAAATTTTCTTTGAGCACTCTTCTAATACAGATGGTAACTAGAGATAGAGACCTCTCCCTTCCTGCAGAATGACTTTATCTGACTCACAAAATGGATGTCTTTGATTTTGCTGAAGATCTGGTTTGGAGAACTGACCTCACTGTTGAGCTGACTAGTGACTTCAGTGTTAATAGGCAGTTATTTGTTAGGTCTCTGAATGAGTGGCTCACAGCTTCATTCAGTAGTCATATAATAGAAGGGCCTATCCAGGGTATGCCTACCTTTCACAGCAAATACAGCCCTCTTCTGTGGTCTCTTGGTGTCCTGGGGCTGTTCAACAAGGCCGGAAGTTATGATACACAAGCAAGTAAGGAACTGAAGTCACCAAGGAGATGGGACTGTTCACTGGTGTTACTGTAATGACAGCACTTCAACATGTCCAGCAGAGTTGTGTATCCAGCATACTGAAATTAGTGCAGACAGATAAAAGCAACCAAAGCCTTGTCTTGATGGGCTTCCTGGGGCAGAGTGGCTCAGCCTTGTGTTTTTCCAGTTGTGGCAGGTGTGCTCAGAAGGGTGTGGGATTTGGAAGGTGCCTGGGTCAGCAGTGGGCAAGCAGCTATGTAATCAAGTCTGGTATGCTGCTGTTGTCCGGGTGTGGCCAGACAGCTCCTGTGGGCTTGGAGGCAGGAGTAGGTCCTGTCCCTCTGAAAAGCTGAAGGCACGATGAGGTCCTGGGCCAGTGCTGCAGCATGATGCATTGAATAGCAGTGAGGAGTAAATAGTAATGGCCCAGTGCATATT
Source organism: Gymnorhina tibicen (assembly GCA_013399875.1). Taxonomy (NCBI): domain Eukaryota; kingdom Metazoa; phylum Chordata; class Aves; order Passeriformes; family Artamidae; genus Gymnorhina; species Gymnorhina tibicen. Next base: position 329,706 of record VXAZ01002631.1, on the reverse strand, counting down.
CTGCTTGGGACAAATCTCTGTTTCATGAAGTAGTAAAAGTCCAAAGGAGAGAATGATATGACCTGTAAGGACAAAACAATTACCTATGACTACTTTCAGGCATGAGCCTGTCATCTTGAGAGTCCTTAGGAGACCTAACCTGTCATTTAGGATGTATTTTTGCCTGCTGAAGACACCATGGGTTTAGATGGCTGCAAGTGGTTAGAGAACTTGCTGATGTGGTGAGACTGGGTGCTTTGATTTGGGGTGGATAGGCAGAGTGTTTTTTCTAAGGTGTCATGCTATGGAGCTCAGTGCTTGAAAAGGGCAGCTTCTCTCCAAAAGAGTTTAAAAACTGGGTGTAAAAGGTGGACATTTTCAGAATGGTAGATGGTTGATCACCTTCACTTTTTGTGAGTGAACACTGAGGCACTGGGAGACACTGGCTTTTCTGTATGCCCACCCAGGGAAGCTTGTTTAGACTCATTCTGGGAGTGTTATTTCAGTGCCCCACAAATATCTCCTTTTCAGCATAGCTATAACACTGGTAGTAGTATCTCTGCTGGCGAAAAACAAAAAAAAGCACCCCGAATTTTTCAAAAGGCCAGCCTTTTTGATGTGAGACCCGAGTGTGTGACATTGAAAGATCGTATTTTTGGCATATGGATACAGACCAAAGTTAAAGGTTTGCATGAGTATTGCCTTAAAAATCTCTTCTCTCTTCTGTCAGCTCCATTTGCTTCTTTTCTGAACATAATGCACTTTTTCCCCCAGATTGTGCATACCCCTTTGGTTTTGAAAGACAACAAATTTCAGACTTACCAGCCTGGTTCAGGATCTGCTAACTCTTCTGAATGTAGATCAATCCTCTTTAGCTGTTTTTGTAAGTTGGGCAATGCACACTGGGTCTTACGAAATGACAGAAAGAAGAAATTAAATCTACAGCTGTTGTTACCTGTGTATTTACAGTAAAATTGTTCCATCTGTCTAGCTCCAAGGCAAACAAAAATTTCTTTCCCATAGTAGACTCTGGATTTTTCCTTGTTTATCACCTTCAATAAGTATGCAGCTTTTGACATGTACTTTGTTGTTCAGCAAACATGAAGTTGGTAAATGACCTTATTGAAAGAATTTGGTTATCAGGTCTGAAAGGATCTGGTGATAACTCAGAGGGATTTTATCCATTTTGTTAATAAAGGTGATTGCTTGTGGATTAGGAAACATTTTTGACAAGCAGACCATTACCTTAAGAAAAATATGCCTGTGAAGGAAGACTCTAGGATGTTATCTCATTTGTTGCAGCCAGTAAGATAACTTTTTTGCTGAGACATTATCTGCTCAAAAACACTGCAAAATGTTTGTCTCAGCAGTTAGTGAGTAGATACTTCAGAGTTAAGGGAGATGATTCTGATTCAGAACTGCATAGAAAATGTGGCTGGCAGATACGTCTAAGTAGTTTGGGGCATAGGTCTTTTGCCCTTCACATAGATTTGCCAGACTTGTGTCTGGTCACAAGCCTTGTTTTTGTCTCTGTGGCTCAGTTCCCAGAAGACTGAATATTAGGCAATGCATGTACCCTTGGTTGGAGGAAATGGCTGCTATGGAGGACAGGATCACTGCTGCTTCGTGCATATTTGCGGGAAAGTGAAGAGACCTGCCTGCCCCAGGGCTTCTCTCCCATGATCTCAGCAGGGAAGGGTTTTTCTTAGAACTGAATTGCACATGACTCAGAACTGCTCAACCTGTAGAGAAGAATGCCCCCTCATCTCTATCTGGAAATGTTATGAATAGTTTGATTTGTCTAGGCAATAACCAGTTTTTTGGTTGGAGCCTTAGATGAAGGGAGATTTACATGCTTTCCTCACTTTCATAGGTCATTGTGTCTGGTTATCGAATGCGACTGCGAGATCTCTGCAATAGCTCAACATCATCTGAATTTCTCACAAGCCAAAATCAGACGGCAGCCATAGACTCTGAAGCTTTCATTTGCACCTTGTCAAAGGAAAAACTCCATGCAGCTGAGCAAGCCTTCCGTGCCAACCTGAATCCTTTAAAACCTCTTCAGGTGAGTTCATTGGTCCCACCTGCAAGACTGTATAATTGACACAGTGACATTTTCCAGGGCTTTCAGTCTAGGAACTCATCCCTGCATTTCCAGAGCTGTTTAGAGGCAGTTAGAAAGAAGAAAGATGGTTAGTCTTTGTCACGGACGCATGACCAACATTGCTTCTTCCTGTCGTTCTTACCCTTCTTGTTCAGTCTTCTGCTTGCAGAACATAAATGTGTGTGGTCGGCAGTTCAGTTTTTCAAGAGGAAAGCCTTTATGCTGTGTCATAACAAACAGGCTCTTGATTGTCCCTGTGTTTTAGACAAATGTATCTTGGCTGGAATGAGCCTAGATATAAGACTAGCTTGTGCTGAGTGCTAAAACCATCGCCCTCTGTCCTTAGCATGGCGCCACTGACAGGCCACAACCTTTAAGCAGTTTAGATCATACAAAGTAGAGTCAAGTTTTAAGGTCGTGTTTCAAAAATTAACCAACTGAATGGGTATTGGGAGAAGAATTCACTGAACTTCAAGAACGTACGTTATTTACAGGGTGACTGGAAACTAGAGCAGACTTGGATCTAGGACAATCCAGTGATGTTTTGCTACGGATCTGCAATATCTGTTAAAATATAGAAGTTTGAAGAATTCAGTGCTGGAAATAACAGTAGAGTGAAGAAAGGACCACAGAACCCACTCTGTTACCCACTAAAACAAATATTCTATTGTTTGCTGTGTGAGTTTTCAGATTTGATGAGCCTTTCAGTACTGAAAGTCATGTACCACTTGCTTGGCTTTGTCCCCAGTCAAAGGGGGTCATTATCAAGTACTGGAATCGTATTACTCTCCTGCACAGTATGTAGTGGTCAGTGACTTCTCTCCACAGCTCATCTTCTGTTTTCCACATGTCCTCCATCTGCACTTTTTCTTTCCTGCTGGGAGAGCAAGAAAACCCATAAGCATGAAGAGATGCAGTAGCAACAGTAAAATTGTAACAAAGATGGGCTGTTTAGAGAGGAATGGCTATAACTAGTTTCTTGTCTTCAGATGTATGTGTATGTGCATATATGTACATATTTTATACATATGTACATACTTTAAACCATTCAAAGATGCTAGAATTTTGGGGTCTTAAGGGGATGAAAATAGCCAGCTATTGTACCACTCAGAATTGGTTTTGTGGGCTCTGTGGAGACTCAGTCTTTCTTTTCTTATTTATGGAAGCTTCTGCAGTGTAGCTGACAGAAGCAGGTACTGAGTGTGTCTGTGTTGTTAGGTCGGTATTGTTTGTTGGTGAAAGGAAACAGTCATAAGCCACTCTGTGCCTCTTGGCAACAGCAGTATTGATTTAAGACATTATGTGCAGTTTTGGGGGGGCTTCTGAGAAGCTGGCTCAAGATCTTGTCTTCAAGGGGAAAAAAAGCTGGAGTCCAGAAGCCAGCAGTTCTAAACCTGCTGTGCATTGTTGTCTGGTAAAGGTCCATAGTTTTCCTCAGAAATGTATCACAGTGTACCCTCTAGTTAAGCTGCTGTAATGCATCAGTGAATGAAACAAAAACTAACTAGCTTCAATATGGCCAGGCAAAATGGATAAATTAACTGTAGGATCAGAACCAACACATTTGAAACTTAGTGTCTTTAGAGGCTAAAAAGTGCCCTGACCTGAAGTAACATCTTTGAACAAAGAGAGAACTTTCTGCTCTTGAACAAAGGAGGCTTTTGACGCAGCTCATTGAAGGCACTGTGTCTTAAATCTTGGACATGCACTCTGAAGATAGCATGCTCTGTATCTACTGCAGAGTCTGTAAACCAGTGCCAACAATTTGTCCAGAGATTAATTTTTATTTTTTTTGCTTCATCCCTTTGATGTACTTCACAGCAAGGCATTTCAGTAAGCAAAGTAAGGGCCAAATCAAGTGGAGATGCAACAGTGAATTAGAGATGGGTTTTTAGCTTGTGTAGTTGGACATGAGCTTCACTGGTTCCACTATTTTGTGATTTATGGAGAGGCAGCATCTTAGTACTAGAAGGTTAATACAAGGGCTTGCAACTGTGTACAAGAACCCTGTAAATTCAACACCAAGGGCTTGAATTGTAAACTGGAAATTTGTGCCTCTCTGATATCTGGGCAGTGAAGTGGCTATGGTTTCTTGAAATGTCTTAATACGTATGACTTAGCCTGACATCCGCCTGCGTGTTTTTGTCCCTGTGCTTTCCTGTTTGTTATTCCGTCTGCAAGGTGATGCAGTAAATTTCATCATGGAATTAATCTGGATTAAAAGTCCCTGACCTGATTGTATGTTTATACAAATATTTATGCTGAAACATGAAGGGGAGGGTACAAGATTGAGAGCCCTATGATCAGGGAGTGAGTGCGTGGGCTGAGACCCTGATGATAACACTAACTTCTGCTGGCTTAAGGTGTGTGTGCATTTGCAGCCTTGAGGAAACTCTGAATGTTCTAAGTAGCTCTCAAAAATGCAGTAATGACTAGCAAATTAAGGACAGATGAAGGTTTTAAAAAAGAAATTAAAGTGCATGCATGATGAGATACATGAGCTCTAAATGCCACAGCACTGTTAAGTTTTTTTAAAAAAGAAAGGAATAAACACTTTACATACCTGCTCCTTGGTTCTATCCAGAACACCTAGAGTGTTGCCCAAAGGACAGTGGTACAGTTAAGTGGTAAAATTTCACACTAGGATTTCAGCTCTGTCACTGATCTTTTGTATTACTTCAATTTAGCCTGTTCTGTAGGATGAGGAAACAGAGCCAAGCACATGGAGGTATGGTAGGGAGGTTAAAGTGTGTCTCCTTACTCTTTTTCATGTAAGAACCTATTGGAGGCAGGCTGTTTAGATCAAAACCCAGCAGAAAATCTGGGTGTGATCACAGGGCACCAAGGTGGAGGATCAGCTTTCCTTCTTCTCTGAGTCTTCACTCCACCAGAAGAAAAAAGTGTTTCAAAAAGTCAAATTCCCTTTTCCATCACCCATGTCTTAGTCTGCATCCATTCTCTGAAGCCTTTTGACCAACACTACAGGACATAGGACATGTTGTACAAGTTCCTTGTGTGGACACATCACCTCTTCTTGAGGCTTGCCTTGCACTGGGTGAGTGAGACTGAGGCAGGAGAAGCTGGTTTGAGAACAACAGTGAAGCAGTACCTCTGACTGCATGCATGCAGATTTCCTTCCTGGCTTTCTCCCAGTGGTAGGCCAGCAGTTGTCCCACGGAGGAGCTACCCAGTTTGGGAAAGACTAACAAGAGCAGTGGCAGTAAGTTCCCAGCCATCACAACACAGTCCAGTGGGACATTTCTGACTGTCTTACATCACAGAAGTACCTGTTTGTATTTCCCTCTGCAAATCTCCCCAGTTTTGAATGTGATTTGGTGGGGGGAAGGTTAAATGACAATTCAAATTGCTCATGTGGGGTTTTATCTCTTGGACAGCACTCCCTAAGAAGGGCTTTGCCATACTCACTTCCAGTGGTATGGATCTATAATAAGCCATAAATATACTGTGGCTTGTGTACTGCAGTGGTCCTTGAAAGAGTGCGGGTGAGCACATGAAAATCCAGTTGTTTTTTCTCCCTCCATAATATGGGTGGTATTTTGTTGAATGGTTAGCATGAACTAAGCATTACATAATAAATGCATTGCAGTTGAAAAATGGCTTTTAGAAAAGGTCTCCTAGTGTAAATATGTGCTGCAACTGAACTCGTAGCTTTCCTTGGTCTTTTGAGACCATTTTCAGTCAAGCACAATGATATCATCCTTTTAAGCAGCAGTGGCTTCAGACTTCCACTCTCAGGAAACAAAAGCAGAAGCTTAAAGCACGTGATTTTTTCTGCAGAGGCCAGTGGAAAGTTTCTGCTAAGATCAGTACTAAAGTTGTAATAACTATTTCAAAGCAAATGTGGCAGAGTTGTCTTTATTAAGCAGAAACAGTTAGCTGTATGCTGCAGATTGAATTTTGGCTTAATTTTTTGACTTGCCAACACTTTAAACCCATGCATTCTCACGTACGTTAAATAATCAGATTTGTCCATCTTCCATAAGTCTCACGTGAATTTATTCAAGGCTTGTCTGTCAACTCCAGCCACCTCAAGTATTTGTCACTAGAGTAAATCTTGTAGCGTGCACATACAAGCACAAAGAGTCCCCCCCACCATGCACTCAATAATCTGAGTATATTTAAAAATGTTATAATGTTGGTTGCCCCAAAGGACAAATTTAGTGACTTGCTAGCCACTACGACAGTAATTGTAGAGGGCAGTTGCGTTCAAAACCTGTTAGAGCTTTGTCTTTCCACAGTATGCCTAGAACAGACAGGTGATGTTTTTGCAGCACATTACCAGTAAATGAGTCATTGCTCTCCCCAGTCCCAAGATGTAGTGCAGATACCTGCTAAAGACAGTCTCACAGTAGGAACAATCTTCCTGGATCTACCCTGAATCTAGAGGTTTCTTATTAATTTAGTTAACCACTTAGTGAGTTGCTACAAAGATGTATATTGCAGGGAAATTAATGACATGCTCATCTGTTCAAAGAAGACTGGCCCTTGTGACTGATTTTTTTGTTGTTGTCTCTGGAGATGACATGTGGGCTTTGAGGTTCAAGAAATGGTAGAGAGAGTAACAGTTCCTCCATATCAATGATACTATTGCAAGTTCTGGTGAGAAATGACCTTGAAGTGATATGAGTTTGTTAGGGAAGAAAGGTCAGGGTGCTGTGGTGTGAAAGGATAGATGGGTACTCCTCACATTTCAGGGTAAGGTTTGCAAGCTCCTTGAATCACCTAAGACTTACTTAGGAGGTCAGGAAAAAGTCCTATTAACCTCAGTGTCCTCAACTGATAGTCCAGCAGTGGCCCTTAATAGAGGGATGTGAAAGGATTCATCGATTGGGCAACTATTTAACAACATTTCCTCAGTGTAATGTTACTTGGTAGCTTGCAACCCAGACTTTCTCAGCTACTTCTGGGATCTTGTTCTTTAATAGCGTTTGGTAAGATTTTTATGTTCAATGAGTTCTTTTAAGTCTTGCTCAAACTCACAATACTTTCAGCATTGCATAGAGTCTACTGTTTTTTTCCATTTTGGCAAAGTTGTATATGCAGAAGCTTCTTTGGTTTTGTTTTAAACTGATCGTTTCACTGGAAGTTCTCTAGTCCTGTATGATGAGACACAGTGGACTGTCATCCCATTTCCATTCCCCATCCCGCTTGTAAGTCTACAGACCTTTGTCATAACCTCTATTCATCCTTACATGTCCCATTGGAAGAACTGTGGTCTTTTGTTCTTCCTTCAAAAACCATTCTTACCTTGAATCATGGCCTTTCTCTGTACTTGAGTTCCTTCAGAGATGGAGAACCCAAAATTGCACATAGTACTTGAGAACCAGGATTGCATTGTAGATTTATATTGATGTTGGTCTGTTTTATCACTATGTTTCTAAGATCTCTCTTTTTGAGTGGCAGTAGCTAATTCAGAGCCATACAAGAGGTATCTTAAGGTAGAACTGTCTTTTCCCCATGTACTTTACTTTGCAGTGCTGAATTTTGTCTGGCACTTTGTAGCAGTGTGTCAGTAGGAGGCTGTTCACTGATCCTTTGCAATTGGATTTTGACTTTTCATTGTTCTGAACCAATTAGTATCTTCAGAAAACTTTTCCTCATCTACCCTGTCCCTGAATCACCTCTGAGTGCAGTGAACACAATCTGTGTGGAGTTTGATGAAGTATATGGAGCTGAACAAGCACATCTTTTGTTATGCATGAACCTAGAACTTTCTACCTCATCTTATCGCTAAAGTAGTAGTGGTAGAGCAGATATGTAGCTTTGATATTCACTGGCTAAATTTCTTTAAATATGTCTTGAAGGTCTAAGCCTGTGGGGATTTTTAACTGCTTTTCTTCTAGATGATATGTTTTTATTAATCTAAACCTTAAGGACTGCATTTAGTAGAAATCCATAGAGGTTAGAGAGATCCTCCCTGAATTTGCAACTGGCTGTGGAGCAAAGACTAAACTGTGCACTCAGAAAAGTTAGCTGAACTTTAAACATCCCAGCAGATCATCAGAACAGTGCCGATTTACACCAGCTGACACTGACCACGTTTTACCAGTCTCCAGCAGATCAAGTAGAACAAGTGAAAACTTCCAGATGTTGTTTCCAGAAAAATGCCCCAGGAAAGATGTGAAAAGGAAGAGATTCAGCTCAAAAGATGTGTGCTAAAATCAAGGGCCTTGGCTATTCATCTGTGTGTTGCAATGCTGTAACTTTAGTATGCTTTCAAATGCTGCAACATGGAGCTACTAATGTGAAATCGTAGGAATTTATTTTAATCTTCATTCCCTTGAAAAAAGGATTGTGCCCAAATGTTTTCCATACAAGATAATCCAGATATGTGAACAGAACAGGAAAAGAACCCCACAAACCAAACTTCAGGCCACCAGTTACATGTAGAGCAATTGGAAACAAGGAGCTGTCTTCAATGTGACTTCCTGCTAGAGCAAATAGTTTCCTGAAAGCTGTGCCTTCCATTTCTGGAAGCCTGTCAGTCTTTCTCTTTGGTGACAGTGCATACCAGCTATTTCCTGGAAGCTGTTTGTTTTAAAATACTCCCTTGATTTAGACAAAGAACATCAAGGCCTGATGGGAGGACTTGAGCGATGATGATGGTGACGATGTACACTGCATTAGGGAGTTCTTTGTATCTGAGCTGGTATCTGTGTACTCTCACTGAAAACTTGTGCCCACCAAATTGTCTTTTCCTCCACTGTACTGACTTTGCATCCCCTTCTTAGTACTGGCTTGCAGGATTTCAGGACTGTCCACATGCTGTCCTTTATACTGTGCTTGTTTTGTGACCTGGAATGCAAGTCATCCTTTGCACAGTAAGTGTATGTGCATGCATTTAACATTTTGTTGGTATGGTTATGGCATCTGTATACTTAACCTGTGAAAAGAGAAAGGGGTGATTCTGTCACATTGCAGGGTGCAGAAGCCCATGGTATTTTAAGTTCAAAGTTACACAGAAAGCCAACTCCATCTTCCCCACCCAAGCACTTTGCCATGTAAACAGTCCTTACTGCTCTATACAAGAATGTTTACAAGAGTTTAATTTCTTTGCTTGTGCTTTGCAGTAACTTCTAGTTTCCTTTTCTGTCTTCCTGCAGAGACGACTTTCTTTCAATTCCTCCTTGTGGGACCTCTCAGAAACTGTGGAAACTTTGAGAGAGAGCATTGGGAAGCTTGTTAAAGAGGTAAGAAGAGCCTTTGTGTCAGGAGAACACATCACTGTGGTTGCTATCTTAACCTGGGATCAAGTACAAGAGGCAACTCAAAGGCAAATCCCTGGCTTGTTTTGAAACTTTTCCCCATCCTACAGCTATTTTCCCTGTGTCAGTACAGGCAGCCTGCACTTTGCAACCTCTTGGCACTTCAAGTTACAAATACCATAAGAGGAATTAGGACATTTTCTGTAGTGTTTTGCCTTCTCAGCAGTGGCACAACTGTTGGGCTTGCAGTACATCTGCTGCCAGGTAGTGCCTTGCAAACTGCATGTTGAGGCTTTCCTGTCTATTTTTTTCCATTCAGTTGCCAACCCATGTCAGGGTTATTACTTGGTTGTATCTACTGGGTTTTGTGTGCAGTGAGGGTATGGCATGTGGAAAAGATGCTGTGGCACTTATAATTTAAATTAGTAGCTATAGGCTGCTATTTCCTCTTTATCTATCTTGCTTTTTGGGCCAGAGATTGTTTTCCAGTCTTGTGGGGCACTCAGCACAATGACATCACAACATTAAACATAAACAGTGATTTGCACAGTCAAGCTGACATTCTAGAGACTGCAATTATTTGTTTTTTGCATGTGAAATGATGGATTAAGAAAAAAAGCCCATAGTACCTAAGTATGAGTCAGAAGCCCAAATCTGGGGGGTAGGGGATGGGTGTTGAGCCAGAAACTTATCCTATTTTTTTGTCTGGCTCTGACTTTGAAGTGCTGCTATTAGTCAAAAACATTCTCTCCCTGGAACAGAAATCACAACCATCTAAGCTAAACAATGCCACCGCCTCCTCCTCCTCCCTTCGCTAGTCTTCCGTCTTTGCATCAGAGCGAGAGCTCTGCGCCCGTGAACGGCAGTAACCTCTGGGAGCATGCACAAGAGCGGGTCACTCCAGGTTAGCGTGCGCCTCGCTCCCACGGAGGGGCAGCTGCCGGGAGCCTGTGCCGTGCCAGCCAACAATTCCTGGCACGCACCCCCCCCGCGCCGAGCCCTGCGACCTGCCACGCAGTCCCCTTCACATTGAAATTAAGACGATTCCAGGATCAGCTTCAGTTAGGACCGTGGCAGAGCTTTTGCTGATAGCAGGGAGGCTGCCCTTCAGAGTTTGACTACAGCTGTTTCCTGTTACGTCATTTAAGCTTGCCTTTTTTTCTTGTCTGGGATAAAAATAATTGAAACCACGTGATAACTCAGTTTGCTGATGTGGCCGAAAACATCCCAGGGTAACGTGCCTTTTGCTTGGCAGCTGTTTTGGGTAGGACTACCTTTTATTCTGCCCTGCTGTGCAAACAAAGGCAGCTTTTTGCTCTGTGTACAGCGTGAACTGCTCCAGATGGCTTGACCGAAAGTTACTTCTTATTGTCTGTCAGGCGGATTTCTGTGTGAAAAGGAGGGACTTGCTCCCTTGTTTCAAAGGGCAGCAGCTTGAGGGGGTGGAGAGAACTATTGTTTGTACCATGTCTAGGAGCCTTTCTAGCAGGGAATTTTAATTAGAAAATGGTCTGAACAAAATATTTGTCTTGGGGTATGGGGATTGATGGGATCTGTGTCCTTGGACTCTTTAAATCAACTTCTAGGAGGGCGGATTAAACACCAAGAGCAAGGATGACTATTTAGAAACACTTAGGGAGCCAGGTCTGATGTCTGGGAGAAGAAATAGCTTAGTAACCCTTCACGTTTGACATACTTGCTTCCAGAGGTGTAAAAAGATCGGCTGTGCATGTAAATTGTAAAGTTGCTGGTGCCAAAGATGAAATAAAGCTCCTTGCTCAAACTGTTTCAAAAGAAATGTATTCGCCAATGCAATCCCTCTTCAAGATGGTTAACACTTCATATGTTCATGGGAATTAGCTGCACATCCTATTTTGAGTACCTTTGCTCATCATGTTAGGGAGTTTGTAGTACTTTAACTAAAGCAGTTGCCTTTTTGCTGAGGAAAAATGAGCTGTTTTACCTAAGATACCAAAAACTCCCCAAGGGATTCCTTTGAATTGCACACTCAAACTGTCCCATCTGAAATGCAGCCTTGGCCTTTTGGGTGAGGAATCATCAAGTCCAAAAATCTATCTGAGCATATGTAACAAACAAAAGCTGTTGTGCGACACTTCTTCATTCATGTCCCATGATGCTGGTGTCCTGTATGTCACCCTGAACCTGTGGAGCCAGGTTGAGTGGCACCAGGCTGCAGGCAAAGACAGCAGTGAGTAGCAAGGAAATGATAGGACACTTGAATCAGTCACTCTAGACATATGTGCTCAGGCTTTTGCTGTTCTCACAGCTGTCTTTCATTATATCAGTGTGTCATGTGCCTTTAGCATCTGAAAATAGAGGTTCCTTGTGTAGGTGACATGTAGTAGCTGTTGTTTAGCATCAAGAATTTTTCTCCAGATGTTGACACATCTAAAACATGCGTAGTGCTACAGATGAATACAAAGGGTCAGGTTTACCTCCGACTGTAAGGCCAAAGAGTCTTGAGTGTGCTTTCCTTGGGTGAACTTGGATTGAATTGTTCCAGCACACTGCTGCTTTCAGCGTTGTTGCTGGCTGGCTTTGCCAGCTGTCTGAGACTTTGGTTATCTGCACTTTATTTAAGCAAAAGTGACAGACCAATACACAGCAAAAGTGGCATATGGTCTTTACTCTGTTATCTCTGAAAACAGGGCAGTTGGACCACAGCATCTAAAGTTGTTTCTGAGATGCAGTCAATGAGCAGTTACACATAGGTGTCTCAGCAGTTCTGCTTGCCCTGTTTAGTGCATGTGCCTGTTCTGGGCAGCACAGTAAGAACACCCCAGTTAATGCCACCTGATATTTCAATAGCAGTCAGGGAATTGGATAAAATTCTAGGAAACACTTAAAAAGGGATAGAGAACCAGCTGTAGCATTTTACCGTGGTACTATATAAAACCCTTTGATACAGAACACAGATCTAGGCTCTTACTCTCTGAAAATGGATAGCAGAAGTGGAATAAAGTTCAGAGAAAACCAGTTAGGACATTTAGAAGTTGACTTTCACAAAAGGAGCAGGGGAATAGCCTGAGACTGTTCACCTTGGAAAAGAGATGAGCTGGGGGTATGACAGAGACCTATAGAGTTTAGTGGCACACAAAGAAGAGATAGGGATTGAAAGTTCACTGTCTCTTGCAGTAAAAACAAAAACCAAAACCACATGACACCAAATAGAGCTAACCATAGCCAAATTAAGCAGAGAAGAAGAGGTTCTTTCCCGTGATACTGGATGTTAAATACTTGTAGATGTTCTAAATTCTAGGAGTTACCATGGAAGAAATTCATTGAGGGTTAGGAAATAAAAGTTCTCTAAGCTGAAAATAAATAGAAGCTGGGAGGTTACTTAGAGGAAGTATCCTAGATTCTTGCCTTTGTCTTATTTTTTCATAATATCCACTTACTGTTGCCATCAAAGAGGTGATGTTCTGACATCTTGACACAGGGGGTCTGAGAGCAACACTCCAGTGCAGTGGGTTGCTTTTCCTGTTGTGTTGAGCTTGGCCATGCCGAAGTATGGCAGCATTAATGCAGAGAGTGTCTCAGGCTGAAGGCAGGATGCTTTTGTTCGTGACACATTGCAGGCATATTGTCTGGCTTATGCCGCTCAAATGAGTCTGGAGGTAGTAATCATTCTGGCTGGTTGTGCATTGTCACCTCAGGCCTGCTATCAGGTCAGCTGGGCAGGAGAAGGCTCCTTGCTGTGACTGGCTGTGTGCAGAGTGTGTATGCTGTGATTCAGGCTCCTGGCTGCAGCAGGGCTTGTTTTCAAGGATTTTCTGGGAATGCTGTTGACAACGGGGCAAGGAGTTTCTGGGGCAGGGATAAGCGATGCCAGTCTGGGAGGTCAAACTGGCTGCCTGGTGTAAATCAATGGAAGCTTGGTGGAATTGTACCAGGTGACACTGCTGTGGCCTGTAGCTCATCCAGTTTGTGACCCATGAGCTGCAGTCACTTGGTGTTGTTCCTTTAATTCCTGTTCTGACTCAATGCACCCCACCCCACCTGTCCTTGTGAGGGTACTCCACTGGAATGTAAACCATTGTGCAACCAGGAGGAGAAGGAGCTTCCATGTTAGAGGGCAGGGAGCCCAGGAACCACCCACAGCACTGGAGGACAAAACTCAAGAGTAAAGAAATTGGCAAGGATACATTCCAAGTAGTTGCACAGGAGAGACTTCCTTCTACAGTCTCCCATTGTGGTGCTGGGGAAATGTTTTCCCTGGTTCTTACCCTTGATGTTGTGTTCAAGGGGATTCTCATCTGTTCAGAAATCTGTTCTGTGATTTGAAGGCGCATGGAAAGAACTCCTTTTACTAATCCTGTTCAATACTTGCTTCCATTCTTTTCTTTGCCCTTCCCCTCCAGCTGCTGAGCATGAAGAGCTGGAGTGACATGAGGCAAGAGGTGATGTTCCTGACCAATGTGAATGCCTCAAACTCCTCTACACAGATCTATCAGGCTGTGTCACGCATCGTGTGCGGCCATCCTGAGGGTGGAGGGCTCAAAATTAAATCCCTCAACTGGTATGAGGATAACAATTATAAAGCACTATTTGGAGGCAACAGCACTGAAGATGACATGATTAACTTCTACGATAACTCCACAAGTAAGTGTAACAGTGGCACAGTCTGAGGTCCCATCTACTTCATGATTGTTATTACTAGTGTTTTCCAAACTTCCAGAGATGAAAGCATGTGGTGTCCTGAGGGACATATTCACTGCTGTTTCAGAAAGGTGTGTACGTATTGTCCTGCATGTGCCCTTAAGGCCAGTAATTGATCAGCTTGCAGAGTCTCCCAAGGACTTTCTGCAGAGTCCACAGAAAGCTGTGCGGTGTACCTACTTTAGTGGGAGAGGGAGCACAGTTACATGCAGCCTCTGGAAATCTGACCTTTTCTGGACAAATTTTGTTCATGCCATGCACTGGAGTTGTGGGAGTATTGCAGAACTAGTACTGTGGCTCTTAATGTTGGAAGCTACCTGGTTTCTCCATGCTCACTGGGCAGACTGTGCGGGCTTGGGCTAGAAGAGGCTTTTTGTGGAGCTTTGCAGTAAAGGAGGGCTTTTGTGTCTGAAAAATGCTTTGCTTTTGGCTTTGATTGTTCTTGAAGTTCCATGCCTTCTGCACTTGTCACTGTGCTGTTCAGCCACTCACTTTTGTACTCCTCCTCAGCACCCTACTGCAATGAGATAATGAAGAACCTGGAATCCAGCCCGCTTTCCAGGATTATCTGGAGGGCTTTGAAACCCTTGCTGATTGGGAAGATCTTGTATACTCCAGATACGCCAGCTGTAAGGAGGGTCATGTCTGAGGTAACTTTAGCCCGTCCTCTGATAATGTAGCATGAGCGATGTCCTTTGGCTGTGCAGCTGATCCTCTCTAGTTAAACTGGACCCAAACACAAGACTGGAAAGGATTGCCTGCAAAAACACAGCCTCCCTAGTCTCTCACCTCCCATGCACTTAACTGTTAGAAGCTCAATGCACCCTCTCAGCCCATGATGGGTCTCTGCCAGCTTTCGGAAATAACCTTCCTCTTCTCTTTGTGACAGGTGAACAGGACATTCCAGGAGCTGGGTGTGTTTCGTGACCTCGGGGGAATGTGGGAGGAGATAAGCCCAAAGATTTGGACATTTATGGAAAGTAGTCAGGAAATGGATCTCATACGGGTCAGTATGGTGTCCTTGCCGGAACCACCACTGTTGTTTTTTGCAATAAGTGATGAAATATTTATTTTAGATGGTGCTTCAGTGATGAATTGGGCAGATAAATATTATGGATGTGACCCCTTCTTGAAAGAGATTCTGATTTTACTGATCTTGCATTATGCTTGTCATTCCTTCCTTCACGGAACGATCTCCTGCAAACAGGAGCAGTGCACATTTAACATCCATTTCTAATCTGCCTCTATTGGAAAATGTAGTGTTTTGTCCACAGTATTGCCCTAATGTGTTATGAGAGTATTACTGTGGTTCCTCAGGTGCAGCTCTGAGGGGTGTATCTTTGCACCCTGTGCTGAT
Source organism: Gymnorhina tibicen (assembly GCA_013399875.1). NCBI lineage: Eukaryota > Metazoa > Chordata > Aves > Passeriformes > Artamidae > Gymnorhina > Gymnorhina tibicen. The sequence goes on along the minus strand of VXAZ01002631.1, from coordinate 314,360 downwards.
GTCTTTGGAAGCACAGTGATGTAAAACTGGTATCAAGAAACAGAGGGACAACTGTACAGTAGTTTGTTGTACTTCTCCATCAACATGACATACTAGAGCACCAGAGACAGTTAAATAGATTGTTGCAAAGTTCAGGCAGAAAGTGAAGGTCCAAAACATTGATTTGCAGTGATGTCCTCTGAGAAGTGAATGTTGCTCCTATTTTTTTAAATGTTATTTTAATGAGCCCTGGGCTTTTCTGGTTTTATATTTTATGTTGCTTGTTAACCCTGTTGCCTCTGGTAGTTAATTATTGATCTTCCCAACAATCTGGTCTTCTCTGTACCAATGTAGTAACAGGGGTCCCTTTGTTGTCACCTACTGATGTTCACACAAGTAGGAGTTCTTCGCTGTCAGTGCCTTGGCAGGTCCCAGACAGCATCCCATTCAGTTGCCATGCTGCTGGGTTGACTGGCCATCACATCTCAACTTTCTGGGTTGTATAGTCTGTTTGGCATATTTCTTCCTGCTGAAGGAGAGCAAAGTGCTTTGCTTGCTCATCTCTGCCACTTCTAGCATTGATGCTAATGTGCCTGTGAACTTCAGGAAGGGCAACATGTGCCCCTGGGGTTAAGGAGCTTTAATGTTGGAACTGAACAAGATGAGGTTGAGCCATTTCCTTGCAGGCAGTGTCCTTTCTGCTGGGGATGGTGGCAGAAGTTAACCTTGGAGACTAAATGAGAAGAGACCACAGCACATCCAATTCCTGTTTGCTTGGATTACCTTTTTATATGTTTTCCTTTGCTAGCTTGGTCTGTTCTGTTTTTTTCCAGTTTGCAAAACTGTTCTTGTAACTGGGTGACCCACTACTTTCTCATTTGCTGGTAACAGCAGAGTATGGGGGGAAGCTCTTTATCTCTCTTTAATTTTTGTTGTGGCAAAAAATCCATTTCCTGTTCTTAATCATAAGGATTTTTGCAGTTTTCTCTCTTGTGCATGTTTTTCTTTTTATCTCCGTGACTTCAGTTCAACTATACCCTTTACAATTACTGCTCCCTTCCTGCCTGGCCTTACATTGTCTGCCCAGTGGACTGGTTTCTGCTTCAGTGATGGGTACTTCTGCCTGGCACTGAACTTGTGCTAGGCATTGTGCATACAATAGACTGTCCTCAGAAAGCTAGCACTTAAACTGGGTGAAGAAAGCACTGTCCCCAACAGGAGGACAAAGGCAGGACATCATGGCTGTACAGGGCTGCTTCAGCCAGCCCTGGTGGCACAAAAGCAAAATATGAAAATCACCTGGCCTCTGGTGCTGGTATTTCTGCTCAGCACAGTGATCGTTGAGCCTTCGGCCATGCCTCAGTCCCTCTCCATCCCAGCCAGGAGCAGAGATTTGTCTGGGAGAAGTGAGCAGGTCTTGGCAACCAGTGTTAGCCAAATGCATTTCCGCTGAGCAAGCATCTCCCTCTTCCCTGGTTTGCGTGTGTGGGGTGCAGAGCTGTGCATGGCTCTCTGCTGCCCTCTCCTTGGGAGAGGGGTGGCAGGACACGGAGGCAGCCAGCCAGCCTGCAAAGCACACCGATATGGTGTTGCTGTACCGAGGGAGGCACATCCTTCTCAATGGCGAGGTGAGAGGAAGGACCCCACTGTGCTGATCCTCTCAGTATGACAGAGGGCCTCTCCTTGCACCTTTTTAACAGGTGTTTTCCCTGATAGTGCTTGTTTTCATTATGTGAGAGGAAATCTACCATTAATTCTCACAACTATTTCTCCTTTGAAAACAAAATATCTGCAGACGTTACTGAAAGGCAAAGCCCTCTGGGACCTGCACTTGCCAGCTTCCAACTGGACAGTGGAGGATGTTGCCCGTTTCCTGTCAAACAATCCAGAGGACTTTGAGACAGAAAATGGCTCTCTGTATACCTGGGTGGATGCCTTCAATGAGACAGACCGGGCTATCCAGACCATCTCCCGCTTCATGGAGGTGAGATCCTGTTAGCGTGGGCAAGGAGCTGGGGGAGGGCAGCAGCTTGGTCTCCACTCACGCAGTTGGGTGTTCCGGAAAGGGAGGTTCCTCTGTCTTTTTTCTGGACACAACCAGGTATTAGTAGGGCTGAGTAGCATGTGAGAAAAACTATCATTTATTCAGATGCCTAAGTATAGATGTAGGAACCTAACTGTAGGCCTTGTTTTTGAAGTTTTTGCTTTCATCACTGTGTGTGGTTTCCTGCCATTCTGTTACTGGGTGACTGACAGCTGCTGCTGTCTCCAGCAGTGTTGCAGCTCATACTTCAATCTGGAGTTTAGCTGGGGGCTGTGGTGAAGCTGCTTTAAACTGAGGGAACAAAATTAGTTTTTAATTGTTGCCTCATCATCTTGGGAGATAAGTGCAAACAGAAACAGGCCGTGGCCTGTTAAGGGCCTGGTCCAAAGCCTTCAGGTCTCTCCACTGATGTTTAGAGGCTTTCAATCAGACTTGGTTTATTGGTAACAGAGGAATTAAGACTATATATGGAAATTGATACTTGGATAAAATCCTGTATGTGCTACCTAACCTCTTGTAGAAAAAGAAAATCTCTTTGCTGTGGTATGTCTCAGTGATACATATTTGACTGGTAGGTGACTGTCAAGAAGACAGCAATGACAAGTCTTCCAACTTGCTGGGCTACAGCAAACCATTGCAAGATAGTCGGATGCTGTTGTCTTTTTCCTGGGCATGGCATTGCTATTGGAGAGTTCTCTTCTTTTCCTCCACCCCACACCTAAACAAAGTACATTATGATTTGGCAGTGTGTCCAATAAATGCTTCCAATTCTGTCCCTGTCTAGTGTGTCAACTTGGACAAACTGGAGCCTGTGCCCACAGAAGTCCAGCTCATAAACAAGTCCTTGGAGCTTCTGGATGAAAGGAGGTTCTGGGCTGGCATAGTCTTCACTGAAATAGCTCCTGACAGCACAGATCTTCCTCAACATGTGAAATACAAGATACGCATGGACATTGATAACGTGGAAAGGACCAACAAGATCAAGGATGGGTGAGCCCTGACATCCTGCCTTATGAACAAATTCTTACAAAGGATGTGGTTAGGAGGATTTCTAATGGAAAGGTCTTGTTTCCTTGGTGCAGGTACTGGGATCCTGGTCCCCGTGCTGACCCCTTTGAGGACATGCGCTATGTCTGGGGAGGTTTTGTCTACCTGCAGGACGTGGTAGAACAGGCCATCATCAGGGTTCAGACAGGCACGGAGAAGAAGACGGGAGTTTATGTGCAGCAGATGCCCTACCCATGTTACGTGGATGATGTGTATGTATGCAGGCTGCTTCAAAAGCTCCAGGAGGAGGAGCTTGGGAGGCATGGGCTTTTGTCACTCCTCAGGCATGGTTTATGTCCCTATTATCGTGAGAAGGCAATCTCCATAGTGTTCCTAATCCTTGGAATTAGGGGACCCACATGGAGGATTTAGAATACCTAATGCCTTGCAGAGTTCTGCCCAGGAGAGGGACAGTCAGTACTGGACTTGAACATACAAAGTACCTTCCTGAGGTGTGACTATATCCCCACACCTGATGCAAGCAAAAATAGCACTGGGGAAAAAACCAGACAGATAGGCACAGGAGAGGGAAAAGAGAACAATTGAGAGTAGTCCCCAGGTAAGGCAGCTCTTTGCACCCACTCTTCCACTGAGTGACAATTGCAGCTCCAGCTCCCATTCCTAACTGGCGCTGTGCTCTAAACCCATCTGCCTCGCCTCATGGTGAGACATGGATCCTGTGTCAGGCTTTGCACATCAGCTGCTTTGTGCACTGAAACCTTAGCTGTCACCATGCTCTGATAGCCCTTGAAGTGGAACCTGAAGTTGCAGTGATGTTCTCACTCAGTTCTTCTGGCCCCTTTCCTTTATTTTCTCAGATTTCTGCGTGTCATGAGCCGTTCCATGCCTCTCTTCATGACACTAGCTTGGATCTACTCAGTGGCTGTGATAATTAAAGGCATTGTGTATGAGAAGGAAGCCCGCCTGAAAGAGACAATGAGGATTATGGGACTTGACAATGGCATCCTTTGGTTAAGCTGGTTCATTAGCAGCCTTATCCCTCTCCTGATGAGCGCAGGATTGCTGGTGCTGATCCTGAAGGTGAGTTGCCTGGTTTGGCCTGTGTCAGCAGACTCTAGAGCCTTTAGAGCCTGCTAAGCAGTGGTCTGCGCTGACACACTGGGGAGGAGTTTGTGGGTGTGTGTTGACCAGTTACTTCTTGGGAACAGGATTTTGGAACAACAGGACTTCATGGCTGAAAACAGCAGGAGGTGATGTTACAGATTCAGTTCTTGTGAAAAGATGCCTCTGGTACTGCCTCACTTCTGGGAAGGCTGTTTTGCAAATTGCAGGAAGCCCCACTTCCCCTAAGCAGCAGCTCTGCAGAGCTGGCTATAACAGAGGTACCTTGGAGAGCCCTTTCAAAGCCTGATGCATTTGCTGTTCTCCTGCCAGATGGGGAATCTGCTGCCTTACAGTGACCCTAGCGTGGTGTTCATTTTCCTCTCAATCTTCGGCGTTGTGACCATCCTCCAGTGCTTCCTCATCAGCACCGTGTTCTCCAGGGCCAACCTGGCAGCTGCCTGTGGGGGCATTGTCTACTTCACGCTGTACCTGCCTTATGTGCTGTGTGTTGCCTGGCAGGACCATATCAGCTTCTCACTCAAGATTTTTGCGGTGAGTCTTGATGAAACTCTCCTGGGTGCTGGGTCTCCAGTATGGCACTCAGCAGCTCTCTAGCTGGACATTGTTACAAGGGGGAAAGTGGCAGTGGGAGGTTAATTTTCATTGTAAGAGTCTAAGTAAGGGTTGGGCTTGATGAAGAGGTTTACTGAACCTGGTAGAAGCTGCTGGGGGGATTTTGTTGGCTTTGGGAGTAGAAGTAATTCAGCTGGACTAAGCTGCCTTGATCTCTGTATGCTGTGATGCTGTACCAGCAGATATGCAGGCTGAAGGAACCACCTGCCTTTCCTCTGCACAGCACTTCTTACCTGTCTGGAGAGGGTGATTGTTAACAACCTGTTCCCTTGCAAGAAAATCCAAAGAATAAGGGAAAGAAAATAGGGAAACAAACAATTCTGGATGGAGGTCCAGTAGAGATTTCAGGCCTTATTGAAACGTAGACCAAATCTGCCACTCCGTACCTGCAAATACAGTGACGGTCCTTGGAACTTTTCATATGGACGATATCCCTTAGCCTTGTGCTACAACTGTGATGACTAGCTGGAGAGTAGATGTAAAAAACTCAGTGCATGTTCATGCCTCCCATTTTCAGAGCCTGCTGTCTCCAGTAGCCTTTGGTTTTGGTTGCGAGTACTTTGCACTGTTCGAGGAGCAGGGAGTTGGTGTTCAGTGGGACAACTTCTTTGAGAGCCCGTTGGAAGAAGATGGCTTTAGCATCACCACATCAGCTGTCATGATGCTGTTTGATACCTTCCTGTATGGAGTCATGACCTGGTACATTGAATCTGTCTTCCCAGGTGAGGTCTGCTTCTGAGGGATAATCATGTCTAAAGGCTTTTTAATAAATCCTTTCGTCCTTTTCACTTGCAAAGGTGCAAATTTGGCCCATTTTTAAGCAGAGCTGTAGAAAGGTCATGGAGCAAAACCAGCGTCAGAGCAATGTTGTTGCTTGCTGGTTACAGTGAGTGTTGCTCAGCACAGAAGCATGACCCCATTGTGGCCATGGCTGATCTAGCCCCAGAAGCTTTGCTGTACTTCACTTGTTCCCTCCTCTAAAGCGCTGCAAGAGAGGAGTTAAGAGTATCAGTACCTCATGTGCTACTTAGCACCTTCCAGCAGAGGGTTTTTTAACCCTAAAGTGAAGTTAGATGTCTCTTACCCAGAGTCTGTCAGTGTCTTCATACAGAAAGATTTCTTCTTAGTCCTGCCTCACCTGGAGGCTTACTGGGGGTGGAGTACTTCCCTTCTTGTCCTGAAAGCTAATAAAAGAAAAGGGACAGATGCAGTCAGGCTCATGTAATGCTTTTCTTTTTAGGCCAGTATGGGATTCCCAGACCCTGGTACTTTCCTTTTACAAAGTCCTATTGGTTTGGGGAGGAACCACAGGACAGGCAGCACCCCCATTCTGACCAGAAGGGGTCTTCAGAAGGTAAGTGCTGGACACAGAGCCTTTCTAAAGTGAAGTGTTAAGGTCTGCCTTTTTCTGAAATGAGAGTCCAAGGACAGCAGGAGCAGGACTGGCATGGATAGGTGAAATTGGTCATCCTTTTGTTATCACAGTTTGGATATGCTGATCAGGTGGGTGTACCCAGATAAACCCAAGGTACTCTGCCCACCTGAGTGCCACTGGGTGCTCCAGGCTTACGGACTTGAGAAGCCCTTGTATTTTTGCTGAGCCTGGTAACAGTGGAGATCTCCAGCTCCCAGATGAGCCCAGGAGAGAGAAAATAGCTAAATAACTTCTGTGAAAGATTTCTGTCTCTGAGGAAGAAACGTGATCAGTTCTTCATATAGCTCATTTCTCCACAGACTTGGGGGAATGTGATGTCTGTTGAAAGTCCCATGGAACTTCTGTTAAAACCTATCATATCTCTCAACTTTGCTGTGTTTTTTTCCAGTCTGCAAGGAAGAAGAGCCAGTGCATCTGAGTCTTGGTGTTTCCATCCAGAACCTCGTCAAGGTTTACCGTGATGGCAAGAAAGTTGCTGTAGATGGTCTCACACTTAACTTCTATGAAGGACAAATCACCTCCTTTCTGGGACATAATGGAGCAGGGAAAACCACTACCATGTAAGAACAAAATAATGACTTAAGACAGTGCAAAGTGACTGAATACTGCAACTCCTATCCATATAGTAGAGGTAGCCATAGAACTGCAGTGTGCAACTGGTGCAGACTAGAGTGCCTCTGCTGATTTAGTCTAGTTGTGCTGCTGCCTCAAAGATACAGGGGACTGGAACTGAAGGGAGTTCAGGTTGAGGCTGGGTCAAATCAATCTGTAGGCAGCATTTTATAGTAATGCCATTTGTGATTCTGACTCACCAGTGAAAGAAAGCAAGTGGGTACTGAAAGAATAAGAAGCTTTTAGAAGAAAAAAAATCTTTCCTTCAAGCAGCCATGTGGGTGTTCTTTGATCACCATTGGAGCTGATTTGTGTTTTGTTGTTTTTTTTTTTTAAATCCATTAGTGAGATGTTTCTCAGGCTACTTTCTTGATAGGGGATTTCCCCAGGGTTTCCACCTACTCTTAATTCAGCCATCCTGGCACGCACAGCAGCTGTTTCCTAGTGGCAGAATCTGCTTATCTATTCTATTTTACTTTCAGGTCCATTTTGACTGGCTTGTTCCCCCCAACTTCGGGTACAGCCTTCATCCTGGGCAAAGATATCCGCTCTGAGCTGAGCACCATCAGGCAGAACCTGGGAGTATGTCCACAACACAATGTGCTGTTTGACTTGTGAGTATCATCTGGGAGACGAAGGACTGGTGCTATCCAACAGATGTTTGGGTTCTCTAGGATACACGAGTGGTCTTTCAGCTTTGACAGTCCTTTTTTTGTGTGTGCACGGTGCAAGACGGTTGGGTGGTGTGGGATTGGTATAGGAACATCCTGTTTATTAGCACATTCCTGAGTGCCTGGGAATGATCAGCAAGAGCCTATACCTTCATCTTTTGTGTCTGTTAATAATCTACTCCACTCAGCTAGGCCACGTGTTTCCTTGGTGCCTAGTGATTTGGGTTGTTTGTGGTGCTGTCAAGCACGCTTAAAGAAGGATTATTTACATGGGTGCTGATTAGAGGCACACCCTGAAGTCAGGCCCAAGCTGAGCACACCCAGTCTGTGGCTCCTTCCTGAAACCTCAGCCTTAAAAGATGTTTTTCTGAGCAAACAGAAATGCCTGCAGTAATGCTAATATAGGGGACGAATCCCAGCATGGTGCGTTCAACTGTTCCCTGAGGCTGCATTTGTTCCCTAGGCTGACTGTAGAGGAGCACATCTGGTTCTATGCTCGGCTCAAAGGGCTGCCGGAAAAGAAGGTGAAAGAGGAGATGGAGCAGATGGCAACAGATGTTGGTTTGCCTCACAAACTGAAAGCTAGGACAAGCAGACTCTCTGGTAGGTTCAGATCTTTTACATTTCTCAGCCTCGGAAACGCTCCATTGGCTTTTGCAGAGGCTGCATTATGGACGCTGATGGGATCCTGCAATTATATATAGACTACTATACAATTAAGCATTTAAGGAAGTCAGTTATTAAGTACCTAATCAGTATATCATAGTAAATGTCACAATCTTGCACTGTCTTAAGCTATCTAATGGCCATAACAAGTCACTCACTTTCTCTGAGTATTTTATATTTGTTTCCATCATGACGTAGTTCAACTGCATTTACTGTGTATTCTCCAAAGCTACTAATATATTTGGGATTTATGAGTTTAGGTGAGAGTGGCTTGGACCACAGTCTCCTAGTCCTTTGCTGTTTGTGAACCATGTGTGCATTCCTTATGCTGACTTCTTCCCCTTTAGTTGGTGACCTGGAGTGTCCTTCTACTTTGTTCAGGAGGGGCGGAATTCCTTTATCAGTCTGTATCAGATACTAGAGGGACTGAGACGCCTTTGTCTTACTCAAGTATCAGTACAGACTGCACATTTGACTTTGGGGAGGGAGAGCAGATGACCACGGTTGGCTTTAGTATTGAGAAGTGCAATATAATTCCTTGCTTTTGCCTCTGGAACTTCCATGAAAGGGGAGTCTCATGGGGACTTATTTCTGCAGCTCAGGCTCTGGAAACCTGTGTTCCAGATTCTCAAATATGGTTAGGCCTCCAAGCTGGTGGCTTGCTACCCCTGGTGTTGAGATAGTATAATTCACTTAAGGAAGGTCATGCAAGGTGTGGTTCCCTGCAGTAGAAGGAGACTTAGACTCTGTTGAGGAAAGCCCATCCAGATAAATTATCCATTGTCCAGAAAGTGGTGGGACCCTGAAGGCCTGAAACAGCAGCAATACTTGTTCTCCTCAGTCTGCTTTCTTTCAGAGAGCTCATTATTCACCATGCTGCAAGTATTGCTGTTCCACTTGTCTCTGCATCAGCCTGAACACCTCTTTCTTCTTGTGCCTGACAGGTGGCATGCAGAGGAAGCTGTCTGTTGCCTTAGCGTTTGTCGGTGGCTCCAAGGTTGTCATTCTGGATGAGCCTACAGCTGGGGTGGATCCTTATTCTCGCAGAGGGATATGGGAACTGCTTCTGAAGTATCGGCAAGGTATGTGGTCTTTTTCTCTACTCTTAATGAACGTATTGTGGAAGGCAAAAGAAAATCAAAGTGATTCATGACTGTTCTCAAAATAGCAATGTGTCTTTGCAAATCTATCATTGCCTGCACCAAGTAATGAACAAAGACAATGCAGGACAAGGATATTCAGGTGTCTCATCTGTATTCCTTTCTCCTCCTGTTCATGTCAGAATTCACGAACAAACTTTTTTACTGGGTTATGAGGGCAGCTAAAGTCAGAAAATCACCCTTGGTGTTCAGCAATGTCCTGTTCTGCTCCATGCAACCAGCCTTGCAGACATGAAATTAGACCTGCCTTTGCTGAGCACAACAAGAGCCAGCAGGCAGTGGGAAGAAAAAACCCATGATAGCAGCTGTGAATCTTCTCCATACTCCTAGTCTTGTTCAAAGGAGCCAAACTTGCGGCATCATCCTCCCATCCAACTTCGTGGCAAGATCCAGATAGTTGTGCCTTTAATGTGGGAACACAGGTTTGTTTGTCTTACCAGCAGTGTCTTCCTTGCTCTCTTCCAGGTCGCACTATCATTCTCTCCACACACCACATGGATGAGGCAGACATTTTGGGGGACCGGATTGCCATCATTTCTCATGGCAAGCTCTGCTGTGTTGGCTCTTCTCTCTTCCTGAAGAACCAACTGGGAACAGGCTATTATTTGACCCTGGTCAAAAAGGATGTGGATTCCTCTCTGAGCTCCTGCCGAAACAGCAGCAGCACAGTTTCCTATCTGAAAAAGGTACAGCTGGCCTTTTCTGCTCATTTTTATTCTTTCTACACGAAATCTTAGGCTTTTTGGAAGCAGCAGCTAAGATTTTATGTGGTAGAATGTCTCAAAGGAAAATCCCTTGTTCTTTGAAAGAAGTGTTACTTGTTTGGTGGGTACTGTGCCAGACCATGTCTGGCTAAACTGTTGCATGGGACATACATCTCCATTACGGTTTTTCAGTGCCAGTGGTCCAAAGCTAATCAGAGAAACACAAAATAGGTGAAGTACACTTTTGTAACACTCACTTCTATATCCATGACCCCTAACTTCTGTTTCAGCCCTTTGCAGTGCAATGTCACCATCTGCAGCTTCTGATTGAACTTATTTAGTGTGTAGCATCTGGTGGGCCCCATTTTCAATACACGGCAGGAAATAATGTTTGTCTTCTCTTCTGTAACCAGGATGACAGTGTCTCCCAGAGCAGCTCTGATGCTGGCCTTGGCAGTGACCATGAAAGTGACACACTGACAATAGGTGAGGCTTGGCAAAGAATTTAAGATTGAATCCCAGTTGACATTGCTCTGTAGTTCACCTTGGACAGCTGCCTTAACGTTGTTGCCCCTATGTAGCTACAGTCTTGGACAATTATTAAATTCACAGCAATGGTAGTTTAAAATCAGTAGATGCTGGAATGCTTTTCTTGAGTAAGCCATTTTGAATTCAAGCTGTCCTGAGAGTTAATAAGCAAAGATGACGTAGTTGCTTGGCCTGTTAGCAATATGTAATGTTGGTGAGCTCTACATCAATGCTTTGCAGGTCTTCCAGTAGCATGTAAAAGCTCTCCCAAGTTCTGCACATAAAAAGTATAGCCAGGCTTGGGTCCAGGCTTTTATCCAGGCTTGTACTAAATTGAAAAGGAATGAGACTTTTCATGGGAATGAGCTTCTTTCCAGAGATGTCCTACTTGTCCTCCTTTTCTTCTGTCACGACTTTTCAGGCTGAGCTCTTTTTTTCACATAATGAGCAGTAACCAGAACAAAACTATCTTTTGCATTTGGTTTTTCTAGATGTCTCTGCAATTTCAAATCTCATTACGAAACATGTTCCTGAGGCGAGACTAGTGGAGGACATAGGCCATGAATTAACCTATGTCTTGCCATACAAAGCTGCTAAAGAGGGAGCTTTTGTGGAGCTGTTCCATGAAATTGATGACCGTCTTTCCGATCTTGGCATTTCCAGCTACGGCATCTCCGAAACTACTCTGGAGGAGGTTAGTGAGCTGGTGATTCTTCTGCCTTAAACTAGGCAAAATAAATCATGGCAGAATTAAGAGTGAGATGAAGCCTTATCGCTTCCTGTAAAAATTTACAGAACAGGTAGCTTTGCATTCCTCTCCAAAATGGATTGTCTTCTGCCCTGTGTGTGTGCTTATAGAGGTGTGCATTAATGACTGAAATGTGGTACAGACAAGCATGGATAGGTCCTATGTACTCAGTTGCACTTTGCTGAGATGTCACGTGTAGGTTGGCCCCTGATTTGGCTTCTAATGTCTGTGTTATTTTTAGGGAGGCTTTGTGTTGCACTTAACTGAAAACACACATTTCAGTACTGGACGCCATACATTACATAAAAAATTCAGACATATGTCCTTGTCAGGGATGTTTTTATGGTTTCAGTGTTTGTTCCATGTGACTGTGTTCCAGCTGCCAAGTCTCCCGTTTTTATCAAAGAATTATCAGGCACTTTATCTCTATGTGGAATGTCTTTATTTGTTTATTTTTAAAGAATGACATGAGAAACTGAAACAGTGGTGTTGTCACTTACTGAGGTTGCCCTCCAGGTCCTTCACAGCTGTGAAGACCTTGGTTGTTATCTGCAATTTGAAAATGGGTTATTTCTGGTTTAGGAGAGCCCATAGGTCAAGCTCCATGAAGGTGCCTACTCAAGCAAGAGTGTGACCACTATTAGACACAGGGAAATAAGAGATTCCCAAAGTTTAGTTACTGGGTCTATTTCTGAGACACAGGAGAGAGCTCATGTTTGAGGTGCCCTGAGAACTGACATTGGAAAGGAAGAACAGCTGGTAACAGGCTGGCTCCTGGAAATGGGAGAGAAGCCACGAAGTCTGTATCTCCATCATGCAGAGGATGAACTCAGCATCCTCTGTTCTCTTGTTGCACCTGTCAGTCTCCTGCTCTCTTGTGGCATCTTCTGAAGCAGTACCCACAATATCTCTCCTCTTTTGATTTTCATTGACACTTACCATTCTTTTTCAGATCTTCCTGAAAGTGGCTGATGATAGCGGTGTGGATGCAGAAACCTCAGGTAGGTGTAGTTGTCCGCTACAGAAGTGACACATGCCAAGGTGTGACACACCCTGTTTGAGACTGAACTGAAGCTCTTCTATGCTAGTATTTTGAGTAACCTGAAGTAGCTGGGTTTAGTGTATTTAATGCATGTTTTTATGTTCTGTACACATCAATTGACTCAGTGGTAGTGTGTTTATTTTGTGATAGTGAAGAGTTTCTAGTATTTGAGTGTATTGCAAATTACTTGACACTGTTGTCTGCTCTGAAGAACTCCTGACACATCAGACCACAGTAGGGTCCAAATTACTTTCTCTTTCTGAGAGAGGATCACTGCACTAAGTGCTCATAACAGCAAATTACACTTGTAGTAATGTACACCTCTCATATGTCAAGTGAGGGTTTTCTTACAATGAGAGCAGCCTGCTGTTCCCCTGGGGGGAAAAAAAAGGTGTCACATGCACTAGAAAAAGTTTCTGGAACATCACACGAAGTATGGTGCAGAAAACATGACGCATTGCAGAGTGACGGTCTTGGTTTTGCTTTTAGCTGCACTGACATCACTCCAGATCAGCTCTTCAGTTTGCAGATGGAAGACATGTAAAATGAAAATGCTATTGCTTTGTTTTTTCTGGGGCTAACTGGAGTTTAACTGAAGCAGTTCAGCTAACCATAATTGCATTATTTTCAGATGGGACATTGCCAGCCAGAAGAAACAGACGTGTATTTGGAGACAGACAGAGCTGCCTTCGTCCATTTACAGAAGACGATGCATTTGATCCTAATGACTCAGACATAGATCCAGGTATTGCTAGGGTTCAAGCCTGTTTTCTTCTTGCTGATGCTCTTTCGTATTATAAGTAGTGAAGATCTGAAGGCTGAGACTGACAGAGGATTGCTGATGTATTTGCCTTTAGCAATAGTGGACAGTGCAGGACGCACAGCCTGCTCAATCCTCCCATTCAAGGCTTCGATATAAGGGAGAAAATACATTCTTGTACATTTCTGTTGTTACTGCTGCTCACTGTGCCTTTTTTTTTTTTTTGATGAGTGAGAGTGGCTGCTCCAGCCATCACCTTGTGTCTTCAGCACAGAGAGCATCTCTGAACTTCTGAATGAGGGTAATTTCTTCTTGCTAGCAGAATCCAGAGAGACAGACCTTCTCAGTGGCATGGATGGGAAAGGCTCCTACCAGATGAAGGGCTGGAAGCTCACCCAGCAGCAGTTCATGGCTCTGTTGTGGAAGAGGTTGCTCATTGCCAAGAGAAGCCGGAAGGGCTTCTTTGCGCAGGTGAGAGCATCCAACATAAGCAGAGTCCCTCAGCAGGGACAGCTCTGTATTGTAGTCTGAGTTGACAGTGGGCTGAAAACCTCAAGGGAATGCAGATAACCAAAATTAGCCTTTGCTGCACATGTGGGCAGAAAGAGGCCTGTGCAAGTGAAAGGAGTTGCATGATAAACCAGGTGGTTACATATTCTTGCACAGCAGAATGTAATTTTGCCCTTGAGAATAGCATTTGCAGGCTAAATCCTCTGCATCTGAAGTCAATTCCCTGGTTGAGTGCCAAGATAGATCTTGCATTGGTGTCTAGCACTGCTTTGGTGTAAACAGCAGAGGTATTCCTGGGAAGCTTTGGAAAATTTTTGATCCAATAAGTGATTCATATGTAACTCCTGATGCCTCTGGAAACATTTGCTTTAAAAAGGACTTGCTCTTTCCTTGTAATTTCAGATTGTGCTGCCAGCTGTCTTTGTGTGTATTGCTCTCATGTTCAGCCTGATTGTTCCTCCTTTTGGGAAGTATCCCAGCCTGGAATTACAACCCTGGATGTATGATGAGCAGTACACTTTCATTAGGTATGTTTTGTGTGGCCTATAATTTCTCTTTCTTGCAAAGTTGAGTTACTGAGTTCCTTAACAGTTGTTTTGGGTTTTGTGCTTATCTCAGAAGCACATTTTAAGAGAGTCCTGATGTTTTCTTCTTCGACCTTTAAATGCCAGCTCTAAGTACAGGCAAGGCCATATCCTTTTCTGACTGGTGCTATGACTCTCCTAATACTGTGTAAAAAGACTAGGAATGTGTGTGTGCTCTTAGGCCAAGCACTCTGCAAGGGAAAATCCCCACCCATATCCTTTCACTGTGCGCTTGGCCTTGCTCTATTGCTGCTTTTGCTGTGTGCTTGTTATCACACTGACTGATAGTGTTTTTCTGGTGTTCCCACAGCAACGATGCTCCAGAAGATGCAGGCACTCACAAGCTGTTGGATGCCCTTCTTGATAAGCCTGGGTTTGGGACACGCTGTATGCAGGGACATTCCATCCCGTAAGTAGAACTCTGATCTGGGAACAGGAAGCACATCCCTCGTAGCTCTAGCTGGCTTTAGGAAATGGTAGTAATGCACGGCCAGAGAAGGATTTAAGCTAAAAGAGATGTAATTACGTTCAGGTTTTCTGCTCCGAATGTTTTTAAAAGTTGCCAGCCCTCAGTCTGGTGAGGGAATGAGGTTTGAGTGCACGTTCTTGCTGACGGGGAATGGAAAGGAGAGAGCAAATGACTCAAATTATTGTTCAGTCCTGAACATGGTAAAGGACCTATTTATGTTGCTCTATATAATTGACTGTAGCTATTCCCACTCCATAATTCCTTGTTTCCGGCTGCATTAGAAACCTAAGTTAGCACCCCACAAACACCAGCAGAAGGAGTGGAGAGCCAGACAGCATTTGTGTTTTTTCCTAACTCTACCACCTGGCTTGCTGCGTGGCCTTGGGCAAGTCACTGAAGATGTAGTCTATGAGTGCAGAAGAGGTATACACTCCAAAAGTCCAAGATGGTGTGTCCAGAAGAACTGCAGCTCATGTTCACAGGATGATGGGGAGGGAGGCAAGGTGTCTGATACACTGGCCAGTGGTGGAAAGTAATCTGCATCCTTCATAACAGGCATGAAGGCCAAGTTAATTCCATCAATGGGCCGTAGGGAAAAAGCTGCCCACTGCTGTCTTGGGGAAGAGCAGTGTTTTGGTGCCCCAAAGGCAGAAATACTACCCAAGGAGTTATCTAAGAAGACTGTCTGCTGTGATCTTAGAATCATAGGATATCTCAAGTTGGAAGAGACCCGTGAGAATCACCAAGTCCAACTATCTGCTCCTTGTAGGACTACTTCAAGCTAAACCATGTGACTAAGAGCATTCTCCAGATGCTCCCTGAACTCTGGACACAGTGCCTGCTGGGACTGGCTGAAACAAAGCATTTAACTATAATGCAAAAAGGGGAGCGTCTGGCACTACTCAGCGTTGGCCAGCCTCAGTTTCTTTGGCAGTGGGATCTGTTAAAAGCTGCAGAGTCTGATCTGTTCTCTGAGCTGTTTGTCTCAGTGAGGTCAAGCTCCTTTGAGAAACACACTGCCTCTTCTGGGGACTGTGGAGTTTGATCTTTAAATGCCTTGTGAGCAAAGACCGTCATATTTGTCTTAAAAACTGCTTTTGTCTTGCCTCTTTCCAAACACAGAGACACTCCTTGTACTGTGGGGCAGAAGGAATGGACCACTGCTTCAGTCCCGGAGTCAGTCCTGGACATCTTCTTGAAAGGCAACTGGAGCATGGAGAACCCTTCCCCATCTTGTGAGTGCAGCAGTGAGAAGATCAAGAAGATGCTGCCTGTGTGTCCCGCTGGTGCAGGCGGGCTGCCACCCCCACAGGTAGGAGGGAGCTCAGTGGACTGCAGTGAGGAATGCTCATGAGGGGCACAGTGGCTAGGTGTGATTCTTGCATGCAGCACTGCACAAGATTTATTTCACTCAGCATCTCTGTTTTCTGATGAGCATTTATCTGTGTTTTCACTGGTGACACCAGCGTGAGCAAGACACAGCTGACATGCTCCAGAATCTGACAGGCCGCAATATATCAGACTACCTAGTGAAGACCTACGCGCAGATCATTGGGAAAAGGTAGCTGTTGAACACTCTCTCTTCCCTCCCCACCAAACGCTGCTTGCTCTGTGGGGGATGCACAGATCAGGGGAATAAGCCTGAGCAGCCCAAACTCTTCAGCAGTGAGCCAAATCCACTCAGGTCCTCAGATAGCCCTGATCCTCAGCTGAAGTGATGCTTCTGCTTCGTTAGTGATGCTGTGTCCTGACCCTCATAGGCCGATTGTGGGGAAGGTCTGGGCACCAACCCTAGGGATTACACTGAAGGGGAATGGTGGGACCGATATCAGATGTGAGAGGCTGTTGCACTCTTTTCCCTGGCCATGTGCCTGCAGCTTTGTTAGGTCTGTCCCTCCTCTGGTTCCATGTATTACACATCAACTCTTTTTTTTTTCTCCTCAGCTTAAAGAATAAAGTCTGGGTGAATGAGTTCAGGTGAGTTACTGCCTTTTCTTTAGCTTGTATGTGTTCACTAAACCTTGAGCACAGTATTAAGCAGGACACATCCACCCTGCTTTGCAGTTTGTGTTATATGACTCTTAACTGCCAGATGTTGGAGGAAGATGTTTAAGGATAAACTGGGATGACTCCAGAGCACTGAACAGCACATCTGCTTTATGCAGAGAGTAGTCTTGAAGATTTGCATGACCAGCGTGCTGGTACTCCATCTTGGGAGGTGCTATTCTTCCAAGCAAGGGCAGCAGGGAGATGTCCTGCTTTGTCTGCAGCAGAGAATAGCTGTCTTTATTAAATGGACAGCATGCTGAGGAATTGTGATATGAGTATTTAACTCCAGAAACAAAGAGCAGAAGACTTCATGACTAAGGAACCATGTAGGAAAATAAAGGTCACCCCTTCATGTAAGAGTGGAGACACTAGCCTTGGGTGTACTACAGGAAGAGGAGACACATGGACAGGGATGAGGAGTGGCATTTTCTGGAGGTCAGTGAACAGTCACGTCTTAGCATCACTTCCTATCTGAACTTTCAGGTATGGTGGCTTTTCCTTGGGAGCCAGCAGTTCCCTCGTGCTTCCTCCAAGCCATGAAGTCACTGATGCCATTAAACAGGTGAAGAAAATCTTGGAGCTGGCACAGGTGAGCAGTTCTCCCCCATAAGCCCCAGATGCACTAATATTGAGTCTTGTTACTTGGGAGATGACTTGGAAGCCATAAAATGAGGAGCGTGTGTATGTTAGCTGTGTCCAGTGACTTCTCCCCACTACCTCTGAACTGGGATCTCCCAGGCTGTTGTCTGGGAGTGGCAGAAGGCTTGAAGACATGCTCAGCTGAAGCTTACCCAGCCCACGTTGCTGATGTGGGTTCTGCCCTACACCAGTTGCAAGCTGGTGGGGATTGCAGACATCTGAATGTCTGTTTTTTGAATCTGTTTTTTGCGAGGACAGGGTGGGCTGTCTTGGGAAATTAACAGGTAGTCACTGCTATCTTCAAAACCTTAGTTGAACCATCCTGTGCTGAGTCTGCCTTGGCTCAGAAGAGAATTTTTGCTACTGTTTTCCTCTGACACTGCCAGCCTGTGGGCTGCAATGTCTCTGAATGTTGTCTGCAACTTTGGTTAATACATTTTGCTGGGGAGAAAGCAGGCATAAGACTGGCCTCTCTTACAGGTGAGACTACAGAAAGGAAAGGGTGGAGGGAAGCTGCAGTTATTCAGCCTTCTTACCACCTCCACTTTGGTGGGTAGAGGCTGTTGAATTGGAAGAAACCTGTCAGAGCTGTGAAAAATATTGTGGAGGCTCTGCTAGACCCCAGGGCATGAATTAAGGTATTCTTAGAGGGGAAGTAATTGTCTCTTTGCTGTTTGCAGGGGAGTTCTGGAGATCGATTTCTCAACAGCTTATCAAGTTTCATGAAAGGCCTGGATACGAAGAACAACGTGAAGGTAAATTAACTAATCCTCACTTCTGTGCCTGCTATTTGAAGCTCTGGTGACCTGGAGTCACAGCAGTTTGTCTTGAAAACTGTGCAGACCAGAATCCTCTGTATTTGCTAGTGGAGTAAATGTAGCTTGTAGTTTTATGTGGGTTTCCTCAAAATCTGTTTCTCCTGTGGAGTCTAGACCTAAGTGCCAAAAGGAGTTCAGTGCTGGATCAGTGATAGCTTCCAGCAGCCTCTTCTGCTTATTGATTAAACTCTTATGTTCTGCTCCCTCAGCAAGCTAGCTGGAAGGATGTGGAAAGATATTATGTGCCCTCAAGAGAGGAAGGGATGTTCTGCAGGGCTTAGGAAACTTTTGGGTAACTGATGTACCTTGTGCCTTTCTGATGCTGATGTGGTGTCCTGTAGGTGTGGTTTAACAACAAGGGCTGGCATGCCATTGCATCCTTCGTGAATGTGATCAACAATGCCATCCTTCGGGCCAGCCTCCAGCAGGGTGAAAACCCCAGTGCTTATGGGATCACTGCCTTCAATCACCCACTTAACCTCACCAAGCAGCAGCTCTCTGAAGTAGCCCTGTAAGTTGTGACATGAATATGGATGGGTTTGGGCTCATTGCTGATGACTGGAAACAGGTAACATGAGAGGTTTTGGCCTCACTGGTGGACAGTCAGTGGCCTCTGCCATTTAGGCTCTGACATGCAAGCCTTATTTTCTCTGGTCTGGGCAGGTGGCAACCTGTGCTGCTGAGAGCTTGCTGTTGAACAG
The DNA here is from genome assembly GCA_013399875.1 of Gymnorhina tibicen. Classification (NCBI taxonomy): domain Eukaryota; kingdom Metazoa; phylum Chordata; class Aves; order Passeriformes; family Artamidae; genus Gymnorhina; species Gymnorhina tibicen. Next base: position 295,496 of record VXAZ01002631.1, on the reverse strand, counting down.
CACTTCTGTAAAAACTTTCTCTTTTTGTCCCTGGAAGCTGCAGTTTCTAAGAACCAGACCTTTCTAGGAATCAGACCTTCTGCCACTTTAGGAAATTCTTCTCAGAATTTCCTTCAGAAATACCTTCAGAAAGGTGTCTCACCATGAATATGGTCATTCATTTCTCCCCACCGTTTGACTAAGAACCACGAATAGGTGCTGTTCAGTTTTGCCCACTGTCTCAAGCTGGGGGACACAGTAATGCACAGGGTTTACTTCACTGAGGCATTGACTAGTCCACTCCCACTACAATCAGAGTCAGGACTCGTAATCTGTGTGCATATACAACCTTCAATCCATAAAACAGTGGCAGATGATGGGCAGATACCTCTGAACTTTGAAACAACACCAAAAAAAGACAAACCCCCAACAACCCCAGGAAATGTGGGAAACAAAGTGATGGTGATAAGGAAAGCAGAAAGCAGTCTATTACGCTGAAGTTATTAGTCGCCAGGTTGTGATGCTGTCTTTGAGATGCCAACAGATCATGTATGTTTCCTTTGCTATGTGGCTGGAGAAGAACTATGCACTTAAGAGAGTCTTTCGTGATAATCCTTTACTCGGGATTCTAAGTATAAGGAAAGAATAAGGACAACAAAAGAAGAAATAGTTTCTGCCCTACCCTCATGAGCTGCCTCATTTCATCTCAAAGGAGCCAGCACCAGCATACAAACAATTTGCTTTCTTCCCTTTTTTGTCCAGGATGACCACCTCTGTGGATGTCCTCGTCTCCATCTGTGTGATCTTTGCCATGTCCTTTGTTCCTGCCAGCTTTGTGGTTTTCCTTATTCAGGAACGTGTCAGCAAGGCTAAACACTTGCAGTTCATCAGTGGTGTGAAGCCTGTGATCTACTGGCTGGCCAACTTTGTGTGGGATATGGTAAGGACTTAGGCTGGGCTAAACTATCCTCCATTCTGTTTTTCTAGGGTGCCTTGAAGTGAAAAGTGCAGTTCGGGCCAGTGGGCACCACATTATTTCAGTGAATAACAACTGTGACCATGACTTTTGTGTTTACTCTCATGGGGCTGTGGTTCATCTAGGTGGGTCAAGCAATACAACAGAGGATGGGAGGACAGCCATAAGGTCAATCATTAGCATTTACTATGTCGCTCTAAAATACTTGCCAAAAAATGTTTGTTTGTGTAGCCCCTTGTTCTGCTCTGTCCAAAGCAGGTTTTTTCTATCTGTGCTGTCCAGAACCTCTGAGGGTCTACTGACTACTTCTAGAGGGACCAAGAAATGTAAATTCATGTGTACTGTATTATGGTTCACACATATGATACTTTTAAGAGTCTCCCATTGAAAACAGCTTTGGGAACACTGAAGAGTTTTGAAAACTATCAGATTAGAGCAGAAAAACATCTCTCTTTTTTTTGTCATCTGGAAAGAAATCTAAAGCTATGTTTTTCACCTTCCAGTGCAACTACATTGTTCCAGCCACACTAGTTGTCATCATCTTCATCTGCTTCCAACAGAAGTCCTATGTATCTTCCTCCAACTTGCCTGTGCTGGCTCTCCTTCTATTTCTCTATGGGTAAGGGATTTCTCATCAGAGGATGACTGGGAAGGCTCTTAGACTTGGAAGGTTCTCACCTGATGTTGCTGCCTTTTTTCTTGCCAGGTGGTCCATCACCCCTCTCATGTATCCAGCCTCCTTCGTGTTCAAAATCCCCAGCACGGCGTATGTTGTGCTGACCAGTGTGAATCTTTTCATTGGCATCAATGGGAGCGTGGCCACCTTTGTCCTGGAGCTCTTCACCAACAATGTATGTTTTTCCAGAGGCTCGTCACTGTCTTGTGCTGCTACAATCTAGTTCCGTGTTGGTTCCATGTTGCTTTCAGCAGCCAGTTCTCCAGAAAAGCTAGGCCCTGGCCTGTACCCATTAGCTTCAGCAGCAGTTTAAACACAGGTTCTGGTGGAAATGGGTTAAAGCCCCTTTAGAAATGCTTACAGAGTAAGAAATTTCTTACAGAGTAGTTAAGGTGGGGTAGGACCTTCTGAGATTGTCTAGTCCAACCTCTGAGCAGGATCAGCTACAGCAGTGTACTGGGTTTGCATGGCCTGGTTTTTGGTAGTGGGGGACCAATGTCAAATTGCTACAAGCAGGTTCCTCAGGGCCATCAGATTTTAACATTTCTAGAGAGAGACTCCGCAGTCTCTCTGGACAACCTTTTTCACTTCTCAGTCATTCTTAGGGTAAAAAAAAAAAAATTCTAATGTTCAAATGGAATTTCTTGTGTGTTCTTAGTGAAGGGCATTTTCCATCTGCTAAGGGCCATTTAATCACCCAACCATTTAGTTGCCCTCAGTTTTGCCTCTTATTATAGATACCTCTGTAGCTATGTTGGGGAGCTTACACACTTCAGTTTTTCAACACCAAAAGCCTCCTGGGAAAAGGTACAAGTTCCTCTCATGCTTTTATACAACACAAGCTGTCTTAGCAAGCACTGTTTGATCTACACTGGTGTGAAGTGTTCCTTGTGGGAGGAGGCTCAGGAGACACCATGGGAGTTACTTGTTGATTGTACCTCTTCCTGTGGGCATAAGGACACAGTCCTTGATGATGGTTCCTTTTGTTACAAAGCCAGTTCTAGCTCAGTAAAAATGAGTACACACTCAAAGATGAGTACCTGGTAGAACAGGAACTCAGGCTGCTTTAGTTCAATCCATGGGCTAAGCCAGCTGGAAGACAACAAAGGAAAAGTATTAGAGCTTCCAATATGGGACAGGGAGGAACTCCCTACAGCCACCGACATAATCAGTCTGTGCAAGCTCAACTTCCCTGTGTCCTCAGCCTGTAGCCTTTTTGCATATCACTGTTTGCAGGCACGGCCTTTTAGACTGTGAGTGTTTGGAAAAACCTTTTTTTGAGGTTTGCTTGTGTTAATAGCATCGTGAGCAGCACAACAACACCGACTGTCCAGAGGAGCCAGGGCCCTGGCTCTTGGGAGAACATTTCTAATCCTTGAATTTTTGTGGGGTTGCAGAGCTGGGGAAGGGACTGTGGGGTCAGTGACAACATGGATCACACTTGGGAGGTGGTGACTGCTTTCTGCTCAGCTGGCTCACTGGCACTTGATTTTTTCTTAACAGAAGCTGAAGGACATCAATGACATCCTGAAGTCTGTCTTCCTCATCTTCCCCCACTTCTGCCTGGGGCGGGGACTCATTGACATGGTGAAAAACCAGGCTATGGCTGATGCTCTGGAGAGATTTGGTAAGTGAAACTGTATCACAGAGACAATGGCCTGAAAGGAACAGAGAAATCTCGAGTCTGCTCCAGATGAGTTCCTGTAACTTTTCAGGAGCTGAAAGTGCACGATTTGCAGCACAGATCAGGTCAAACATGGCAAGTCTTCATAGCCTTCCACTTTTAAGTTGTTAAGAGAAACTGGTAGATAGATCCAAAGAGTTTTGAGTTAAGAACATTAAATAAATATGCATAAAGGCAATTGTGTGGCAATCATTAGGCCTAGTGTAAGGAGTGGCTGAGGTTCTGAGAAGGTGGGTATTTTTTTTTTGTGGCATGCAGATGCCACGTCTGAGTCACCTCAGTCTTTCTATGCTTCACTAACCTTTTGGAAAGGTGGGCTAGCTCTTTGGCAGACTGAATTCTCTGGGCCCAAGTCCCAGCTTTTTTACTTTTTTCCCAGTAAGAAATGTGCATGCAGCTACAGCTGGCACCTTGTGTGGTCTAACCCTTCCCTCCTGCAACTGGCTGATCACCAGTTGTCCCAGTGCCCAGCTTGGTGAGCTTTGCTGGAGGAAATGCTAGCCCGCTGCCCTTGCTCGGGAAAAGTGATTGTGCTTTTAATCTCATTTTGGCAGGAGAGGATCGTTTTGTGTCCCCTATGTCGTGGGACCTGGTGGGAAGGAACCTCTTTGCCATGGCAGTAGAGGGCGTTGTGTTTTTTCTCATCACAGTGCTCATCCAGTACAGGTTCTTCATCAAACCCAGGTAGGTTGTCTCTGCACTGCTATGGGCAGGTGAAATTTTCATTCGTCGCCTATGAAATGGGGAGAATATTACCTGTGAAGGCCCTGTCATCTTCTGCTAAGGCCTTTATCATGTTGCTTTCTTCAGGCCTGTCTATGCCAAGCTGCCTCCTGTGAATGATGAAGATGAGGATGTAACCAGAGAGAGGCAGAGGATAATTAGTGGAGGAGGACAGAGTGACATTTTGGAAATCAAGGAGCTAACCAAGGTGACAGAACTTCTCTTTGTACTTTTTGACACAAAACTATGCCGTTCACTCTGCCTTAGCAGAGGAATTTAGTGGGGTCAAAACTGGATCAAGTTGGGAGCGCTGCATATGTACAGCTCTAATTAGAATTCTTTGTCATTGTCCTTCTCATTCTTTTTTCTTATGGTTTCAGATTTACAGAATGAAGAGAAAGCCAGCAGTTGATAGGATCTGTGTTGGAATCCCCCCAGGAGAGGTAAGCTTATTTGTCTAATGCATTGTTTTGCTGTTACTGCAATATTTAAGAGCCATAAGACAGCACAGGGTAGAGTAAGATCAAAACCAGATGAATGTTCAAATTACACCAAAGGAAATTAGAAGCTGAAGCAGTTTCTGATTCTGTGTGTCTCTGCCTTTGAAGCAGATATTTAACTCTCAGTGTCTGGGACAAGAGGCCAAACTCCAGCATGCAAGGTTCGGCACAGATAAGCTGTGGTGACAGTGTATCAAGGCAACACCACAGTTCCTTCATCTTCCCAGCCTAAAGGTTTATACTTAAAATAAAAGCCCAGAAGATTTTTTTTCTGAAAATGGACTTATGAGTCCCTCTAGATGTCCCAAGGGTCAAGTTTGCTTCTTCCCATATTGTCAGTGCTGAAAATGATGCAGCTTGATCCTGTTCTCAAATACACTGTGCTCATTTATATCCCCAGTGCTTTGGACTCCTGGGAGTAAATGGTGCTGGCAAGTCATCCACTTTTAAGATGCTAACTGGCGATACAGATGTGACAGGAGGAGAAGCTTTCCTTAAAGGAAACAGGTGAAAGACAATGCATCTTTTCTCTGCTTTCTCCTCCGGTTTTAACAGCTTTTTTTCCGCATGAAAACTCTCTTCCACTTTTCCTCTTTATAACTCCAGGCATCTGTTTCAGCCCTTGTTCGAGTCTGTTAAAGTACTTCAGTGGCTTAGGAAAGCTGATTTAGTCTGGTAGTCATTTCTGAGTAACAGCTCTTCCACATTTAAATGTCCTTTTTTAAAAAAAAGAAGGGGGAAAGGGAGAGAGATAGAAAGTAACTTGATCAAGATGGACTTCTAGGATCCTGTATGTTTGTTAGATCAACACTGTTTCACATTGTTTTAACATCTAAAATAGCAGGATGTGCTTGTGAAATCCTAAAAAAGGGGTTTTTCTTTTACAGTATCTTGTCCAACATCCAAGAAGTCCATCAGAACATGGGCTACTGCCCACAGTTTGATGCTGTTAATGAACTGCTGACAGGGCGAGAGCACTTGGAGTTCTTTGCACTCCTGAGAGGTGTTCCAGAGAAAGAAGTCTGCAAGGTAAATGAAATACTATAGGACCCACCCCAGTGACCAACTTGAAAGTTCTTGCTTGCATGCACCCTCCCTGCAACTCATGTAATGCCATGATGTGAAGCTGTTGAAGATACTGTATGGTGAAATACATGCCCCCTTTCCTTCAGGGCAACCCAAGAGTTTGTCATGTTTTTTCAGTGTTGTCTGGAAAAGTGTACTAAATGGAAGGGCAGATAATTTGAGTCCTATGTTCTCGTAGTGAATGCTCTTCTGCACTAAACAGCTTTCTTCATTTAAGAATTTAAGGGCTGTGGAGCTGCAGGTCATGCAGAACCTCACCTGCTGTCAAGTGTTAATTCTTAAAAGTCTCCGGAAGCAAACACTCTACAGCTTAGCAGAAGCCTTGTGCTGACTTTTTACAGCTTTCCAGTTGGTCATGGTGCATCATTAAAGTGCTGCTACCTCAGCATTCAGACATGAGGTTACAATGATTTACAGTCCTTAGGCCACTGATGACAGCTGCTGGTACCCTGCAGCACCTGTCTCAGTTCTGTTTCCTGGAATTAACAGTTTTTAGTGTATGAGACCTGGGTGCTGTAGGTAGATGATATCTAGGGTATGTTCAAGGAGATTAAATCCTTCTGTGGGGGTAGACATGATGGGTGAAACCTGAAAGCTCCTCCTAAGATTGCCACTGAGTTCTTCCACGTGATGTTCTCACCAGCTCCGTATAAAAAGAGGACCCGTTTCTAGGTGCGTTTCTGGGTGATTCGAGTAGTAGCTGAATCTCTTCCCCATGATACGTTTTAGTCTGCAGGGCAACAATGTCTGCCTGTTGGCATCATTAGGGATACTACTGAATAACAAACCAGGTTCCATCTATCCAAAGGGCTAAGATGCACCACATGTGACTGCTGTGTGGCAGTAGTGTCCGTGTCCCTGCTGTAAGCCCGCCGGAGCTGGTGCTGCTAAGAGCGCTAGACTGTTGGGTAACGTGGCTCAGCTGATGTTGAACTCATGCCCACTGGCTGATAAGCTGCAGCCATTTGGTTTTTCAGGCCTCCCTCCTCAGGGGCAGGGTTACATATATCCTGATCCAGAGGTGCACAGGGTGTTTCACAACCCATGGCCATGCCACATTAGATTCTCAGATGAATGGCCCTTCTGAAAGCTGCTTTTGAAGCCAAAGCTTTTAAGAAAAATTGCTCTGTGTAGATGTTGCTATGCTTGATTCAAGGTGGTGGTGTGCTGTCTGTCATAGGTTGGCGAGTGGGCAATTCGGAAACTGGGCCTTGTGAAATACGGAGAAAAATATGCTGGGAATTACAGTGGAGGGAACAGACGCAAGCTTTCGACAGCCATTGCCCTCATTGGAGGGCCACCTGTGGTGTTCCTGGTGAGTCTGCAACCTTTGCTCATCAATGTTTTTCTTACAAAACAGAAAAACAAGTTCAAATGAAGACTAATTTAAAATCGGGAGCATAAATTATTTTCTCATTTTAGAAAATGAGTCAAACTTGCTTCTTTTCAATGCTTCCATAATCAGAATGGACAGGTAATTTCAAAGATGAGGTATTTGTCAGTAGAATGTAGCAGCGTAATTGGTTTTTTGTGTACATTTTGCAGGATGAGCCAACAACAGGGATGGATCCCAAAGCACGTCGTTTCTTGTGGAACTGCGCTCTGAGTGTAATCAAGGAGGGGAGATCAGTGGTGCTCACATCTCACAGGTAAGTAGCAGCCCGCTTGTGTCATATGCTGGCTTTGACGTCTGCCAGGGCTGGATGCTAAACTCAGCCTTTCTGCTCTGCCCTTCAATGCTGTTTGCAGTACTAATGAAGTTATTTCTGCCTGCAGCATGGAAGAGTGTGAAGCCCTGTGCACTCGAATGGCAATAATGGTCAATGGGCGATTCAGGTGCCTGGGCAGTGTCCAGCATCTAAAGAACAGGTAGGTGTTTTCTTTTAGCTTATACTACAGAGTTGTTTGCATTTTTAGGGAGATGCAGTTAGGCTTAGTTCCTCATACAGCATTTCCATTGCTATTCTGACTGTGGGAAATGCTGCTGGATTTTTAGCCTTGCTTGTATTTCAGAAGCACTTAACTCTTGTGCTGACATTTTTGTTTGCAGGTTTGGAGATGGTTACACCATAGTGGCGAGAATTGCAGGGGCAAACCCAGACCTGAAGCCTGTTGAGGAGTTCTTTGGGCATGCCTTCCCTGGAAGTGTCCTGAAGGAAAAACATCGGAATATGCTGCAGTACCAACTTCCCTCTTCACCATCCTCCCTGGCCAAAATATTCAGTATTCTCTCCCAGAACAAAAAGAGACTCCACATAGAAGACTACTCCGTTTCTCAGACCACACTTGACCAAGTAAGTTTTTAGTAGCCTGGATGCCAAAAGCTTCTTTTGCAGAGGTAGGAGTAAATCCACCAATTTAATTGACCTGTCTTAAAAGGGCATTTAAACAAAGTAAAGTACTGAAATCCAGGACTATTTCAGGATACCCAGTGCTTAAAATGCCATGAATTAATGAAATACTGTGGTGGTATGTGACATGGCCTTTTTTCTTGCAGGTTTTTGTAAATTTTGCGAAGGACCAAAGTGACGACGACCATACTAAGGACCTGTCATTGCACAAAAACCAGACTGTGGTAGATATTGCAATCCTTAACTCCTTCCTGCAAGATGAGAAGGTAAAAGAAAGTTGTGTGTGAGCCAATTTCTTCAAAGAAATGATGAGCAGAATGCAAACTTCCTTTTCCGTGGGATAGGATACTCCCAAAGAAGCTAGAGGAAAAGCAACTGGACACTCTACTGGTAACCATTCAATGCAATGCAATTCAATGCAATGAAAACAATTCCTTTACAGGGGCAGTGCCTCATGGAGTCGTCTTGTACTGTTCTCAAGTGAAAGACTTGAACTTAGCTCATTACAGTATAACTCTGAAGCTGTGGTAAAGCACCCACGAGATGCTGTGGGCTTTCAACCATACTGTATCTTGTTCTGTACAGTATGTTTGTATTAGGGTTGCTAAAATAATTCATTGAAGAATCATGGCCAGTGGTTATTTACAGATATTTTAGACATGCATGTTTTAGCCTTTAGAACATTCATGTCAGGAGTGGGAATGTGCTGGTGCTATATCTATTGCTGGCAATGAATGCACCGAAACAGCCAGTGGCAAGAAAAGTCACCACCAGTGTTGTAGCCCTAAGTTGTGAAAATTTACCTGACCAGCTGGCTTTCTCTGGACTGTGGTGACAAATCTGAGGCCACAAAGCAGTACTGTGCAGGTGGGATGGCAAGAGACAGGCCATCATAACCATACATCAGCAAGTGGTGATACACAGAACTGTGAACCCTCCAAATGCATGATTGTCCCACCAGCATCACAATCAACAACATACTCTGACTAGGTGTTTGTGCAGTTAAGTACTTTCCTGCTCCTTTGAGGTACTGTCGCAGCTGCATGAATGTCTAGTAGGAAGAAGTGGGTGAGAAGCAGACTTAGGGTTTGGACCACAGCAGCAAACTCAGTAGTTGTACAAGCTGCTAATGCCAAGAGCAAATTCTAAATCATGAGCTGTCACTCAGACTTGTAATATCTGCTCTTTAACCCCTGCTTTGCACCAGAAAGGTACCCATCATCTGGAATTACTGCTTAGCACAAGCATGTTGCTGTTTCTGGCTTTGCCAGATAAAACTAGAAATGAGATGTAGATTTTTTTTTTTAACAGTATTATTTATGACTTTAAATAGGTAGGTAGCATAATTAGGGATTGAAAATGCTTTCAGTTGATCTTTGTAGCCATGGTATTTCTTTACATTATGCCTGTAATGCTATGCTCTCTTTCTATCCATGTGGTGGATAGCTGCATTCATGATCTGACCATGTTCCAGATTCTAGCAATCAGCTGCTATCTGCAAACAACTCCAAGTTGTTCACCTAAAATTCTCCTGTCTGGAAACTGGTATAACATTAATGTGTAAGTTTCTGCTTCTGTTGTGCAGTGTAGTTTCAGTCATTAGGTGATCCCTAACTGGAGAATAACACTGTTACTATACATGTGACAAACAACTGTTTCAGTAAAAGTCCCCCTGGAAAAAAAAAAGAGTTCAAAATAATAGTGCTACGGTTCATCAATTTTTCAAGTCTTACAAAGCCAGACTAATATTAGAGGGGAAATTATGTAGTGAGAACAACCAGTTCTTGTTCACATTGTACAATGGTCATGGGACAGTATGCTTTTAGGGCCCCTCTGTGTTGCTTTTGTATTCAGAAATTGGTTCAGTAATGTGGTTTGAACACAAGTGCAGTTCCTGAGCTGTTCCTGTATGTCATGTCTCTGCCTTAAATACTCACACAGGTTCTGCACTAGTTTTGATGCTACTCCATGAATCAATCATGGACCATTTTCTTCTGTGAATGACCTTAGCAGCCCAGAAAACACTGAAAAGGCTGGCATGAGCCTGAAGAAGATTGATTACGTATTTCCAAGTATACTTGGTAACACTGACCAACTCAACATTTTTAAAATACAGTTAAAACAAGTTCCTTGTCCCTCTGTGTCCTGCCTTGAGGTAAAGTAAGAGCTTACTACAGGCTCTGCTGAAGTGCCTTTTTCATACTTTTTTTTTTTATCTGTATAATTCATTGCTAAGGGGATTGAGAAAAGGAGTGTAAAGGGGATTGGTATACCTCACTTAAAACATGCTTTGTTGTTACCTTTATGGCATCGTCACTCTACGGGGATGAGTTACAGGGTGATGAGTACACCAGAGTTCCAGGTGCAGAAACAGCAGACCTACAGCCATGACTACTCCAGAATAGGCTGCAAGTACGTTGCAGTATCATTGAAACAAGTAGCATGTACTGGAGGCTTCCCACTGCTAAAAGTCACTATTACAAATTAGCATTAAATAACTGAAATGAAAGGCTAAAGTTTTGCACTGGACCAAACTAGTGCATGTAGAGCTAGAACGAGTTCTAGGAGGATTCAGATTTGGTCCTGAAAGGGCTGTGGTTTGCTCTTGGTAACTGCTCATTTAAATTACCCATGTATCAGGAAACAACAGTTACATGGTAATACGCTTTCCTTAGCCCACCAAAAAGATTATTGATTTCTATTGCCCCATGACTGTCATGCTTACAGGGTCTGCTATCTGTGACAAAATGTTGCAGTAAATATGGATATTAACCAAACTACTTCACAGCTCTGATCTGCATTGTTTGTACTGAACAGACAGCATAATGCAACACTGGCATGAAGATTTGTCATGGAATTTGTTCAGACAGCCACTAATTTTTACTCATTCAAGTATGTGTTGGGGAAAAATCACTCTAGAGTCACACATTATATGAACCACTCTTGATAATGAAACTGCACTGAGGTGTTAATTTATTTTAAACTTCAGTACTATTGACATGTTGCATCCCTCTTTGTAGTACATTTGTATTTCAGTAAGGAGTTGTATTTTCCCCATGGTTAAACAACCACTTTGTGCTTATCTTTCCCTCCTGAATTATAGTTGGTCCTTTGTTCCAAGCACTTTATGCTATCTGTAATGGGATCTATTTTTGCACTGGAATATCTGTTAACTTTGCAAAAATCTAAAGAGATTTCACAACTGAAATTTCTAAGTTAAATCCTTAAATGGACATTTTCATTAAAAGCAAAAAAAAAGTATATATATATTTGTATTTGCTAATATCTGTTATGTGAAGTATTAAAAGGCACTCTAATTGCCTTGTATTAAGTAAAAAATAAAGCTGTTGCAGCATCACTGGTCTTCACAAGCGTAATTTTTGCATTTGTTATTTTGAGGAGTGCTGCTAGAAGCTTTTGTTTTGCCTGGTTTTGTTGGGAATTTTGATGCATAACATTTCAGTAGCTCTAAAAATTAGTATGGAGTAGATACACTATTTTCAGATAAATGAGGAGATGCAAGATATAAAGGTAAGTGCTACGTTAAACTTCTAAAGTTAGTAAATAAAAAGGTCTAGCAAGTGATTGGTTAACTATCAAATCTAACTGCAAAGCAACAAACTTCTCTGGATGTTTAAATCCCAACTCAAAATACCTGCCTCTGAATTTTTATCACAGAGATGTGATTTGCTGATTGCTCCTCCTTGATAAAAACACCCTGTACACTCAGTTGATTTTTAACAGCAGTTTACAAATGAAAGCAGAATAATGGTGTGATTGCTCAAGGAAAAACTGATACTAAAATGTTGTCTGCTACTGCCTATAGTATCACTATCAAGCAAGTTCCAGTATCCAACCAATTCTTGAAGTTACATACTCATCAGGAAAATTAATCCTGAGATAAGAAGCCACTTAAAATTTCACAGAATCACAGAATATGCCCTAAAGGATCATTGGGTCCAGTTCCTGGCCCTGCCCATCATCCCCAAGAGTCACACCATGAGAGCACTGTCCAAACACATCTTGAGCTCCCTCAGGCTCATGCTGTGACCACGTCCCTGGGGAGCCTGCTCTAGTTCCCAACCACCCTCTGGGTGAAGAACCTTTGTTTACTATCCAGCCGCAACCTCCCCTGACACAACTTCAGGCCATTCCCTCAGGTCCTGTCACTGGGTGCCAGAGAGAAGAGATCAGTGCCTTCCCCCACCTTGTGAGGAAGTTGTAGACTGCAATGAGATCTCCCTTCACTCTCCTTCAGGCTGAACAAACCAAGGAACCTCAGCTGCTCCTCATTCAGATTCCCCTCAGGGTCCTTCACCCTCTCTACTGACTTTATCTCTTTTTTACATTGTGGCACCCAAAACTGCCCCCAGCACTCGAGGTGAGGCTGCCCCAGTGCAGAGCAGAGCAGGACAATCCCCTCCCTTGCCCGGCTGGCGATGCTGTGCTTGATGCACCCCAGGACATGGGTGCCCTTCCTGGCTGGCAGGGCACTGCTGGCTCATGTTCAGCTTGCCACTGACCAGAACCCCCAGGGCCCTTTCCTGCTGCTTTCCAACATCGTGTTCCCCAGTCCGTCTGTACACCCAGGGTTGCCCTACCCCAGGTGCAGAGTCTGGCACTTTCCCTTGTTGAACTTCATGTGACTGATGATTGCCCAGCCCTCTTAATTTCCTGGGTTTTTTGTTTTAATCTGGCGTCCAGCTGGCACCTCAGGATAAAGCACACCTCTAACATCTCGAATGTTCTTTACTCTCAATGCTGGTGTTAAGGAAAATAGTTTTAATTAAAAAAAAAACAACCAAACAAAAAAATCCCCAGTAAAACAATTCTTGCATTCAAATGAAAAAACAGTCTTTTTAACTCTATCTCCCCATTTTCCAGCTCATTTTTTGTTATTAAAAAAAGTTTTTTTGAGAGAACTGTTGTAAGGCAATGTTCTGAATGATATGCTGGTTCATCAGCTCCTTGTACCTTAAAAAGCTGATTTGTAAAATGTAAGACAGGGTCTCTGAAGACGTGTTTGTTCCACCCTAAGAATGCTAAAAACATGGCTTTGAAGGGAGCAGTGTATGAAGACATGGGTATAGCAGCTGGGACCTGTTACATTCCCTTAACTACAGCAGCCACATCCCATCCACCCACCTTGGACACAAGCATAATGGCCTAGAGCTGGTTTTAGTGCTTTCTTCGAGATCTTAATGTGCTTTAAAGAAGCAATAATCATTGTGCAGTTTGCCTAAAGGTACTTCACTATTCATTGCTCACTGCAAGTCCATGATTAACATGTAGAGAAGTCTCCCAAGTGCCCTGCAATTTACAGTCAATACCTAAAAATTGCAGAAGAGGGTGCTCTGTACCACTGTACAAAAAATAGAAGTTTGACTTCTCAGCCCATGTGCCCTCTGCCCTACTGCTGTTCACTTTAGCTTACTGGTTCTAAAGCAATGTGTTGTTGACCAAAAGGCAAGACCTGCAAAATGAGTACTGTACTTGGAGAATGGGATTGATCATTTCATAGTTTAAAAAGAGTAAGAGCTTGAGCCACAAACACTAAAAATTAATGCTTTATGCTCATTTATTTAGCTTTTAACAGTCTGACAAAGCATATTTCAAAGAATGCCAGCACCTGTAAATCAGTTAAGTCTGATTACACAACTGAACAAGAAGAGCTTATCAGCTTTAGCACCTTAAACAAATATTAAAATACCCAAGCCAAAGCCTGTGTGGGTAACTAACAGTTTTGAGGAAGTGTTTAATGAACAAAAGAAAGAAAAGGCTGAAGTGAACTGTAACAAGTTACTAAGTAAAAAGTCTCGTGGCAGAGCTCACTAGGTTACACTGTGTCCCACGGTAGCATTTAAGTACAATTCCAGCAACACTGATGTTTTACATTGCTCAGAATTAATATAAAGGATCCCAATGAGAGGTCTGATTAAAATATAATTGGGTAAGATATATGTGAGAGCTTTCCTTCTTAAACTGTATGGAATGACTAAAATATGGTACTTGTAAGAGGCATCAAAGTATGTTATAAAAATGATACCATCCCTGGCTGGAATGCTGGACAAGAGCACTTAACTTACTCAGTTTGATAAGTGACGAAAAAGTTTGAAGAATTTAGGGATTAAAAGAAAAGATTCTTGAAGCATGGTTTGTGGCATGATATGGCTTAAGTTCTTTTGCCTGTAGATGTAGGAACATCACCACAAATTTCTGTTTAACTATTGGTATTAACAGTGCTGATTTACATTGCTAGTCGATCAGCATTTTGCATCCATTTTTTTGTCAACTGAAGAACAGTTCAGCTTATGAGGGTATGGGGATCCATGTCACTTGCTGACAGCACTTCCATCTTGTCTCTTCTGCTGTCAGTTACATCCTTTAGAAGAAGGTTACTTCAGTGGTGAGCATTGCATAGGAATCAGAAGCACATTTTGCTGGGACTCCAAGAATCTGACACTGTTGCGCACTAAAATGAAATGCATGCTAATTAAGACAGTATTCTAATGAAAAGTAATACTTTTCTCAGCATGCGCTCAGGTAACACAAGTGAGTTCTCTGGATCCATCATGTCTTACCAGCTGCTACAACTCTGGCATCTTCATGGGCACTGTGTCTTCCTGCTGCCCGGTGATCTGGGCTCTCGTTCCACCATAACACATGGACTGAGAAAGTACAAATAGTCAGCTATTATGCTGCAATCCAACATGTACTGTAAGTCCTAGCAATCTGCCTTCATCTGTTACATGCCTTGCAGTTAGCAGAAACAATTCTACAGGTGTGCCAGTGGTGGGATAATCTTACTGAGCCGTTACATGGTTTGACTTTAACATCAGATCTGAGAGGCTTTTAAGATTGTGGCAACTGGCTTAAGCCTGTAACCCAATACACAAAGCTGGGTTCACAAACTGTTTACAGGACTTTGGTGATCCACACCAAAATTTTCAGCAAGCTGGCCAATCCTGATCCAGGATGGGAGCTTGCCCCTTTGCCTCTGCCCCTTCCCATGCCAAAGTCTGTATCAGAAAGTGGTGAGTACCTGTGTTAAGTAATCCATATTCTGTGTGGAAAACACCGATCAGCCTGGTATATCCTGTGTTGATGTGAGCATTGACTGAAGCTTGAAATGCTTCACCCCACAATGCTGGCCCACCAGGCTTCATCTGGAAGGTAACCCATTCATATACCCCTAAAAGAAAAGGCAAACACTACCACAAGGAAGGAAATACAAATTAATATACCAGATCTTGAACAGTGTGTCATGGCCACAGTGTATTTGCTGTGAAACCAGTATGACGTTTCCCTGCCATCTGGGGACAGCAGGAATCTGCCCCTTCCTCTCAACATGCACAAAAACTCACAGCTTCCAGAGGCTCACCAGAGTACAGGCTCATTAACTGCACTTAGTTCCAGTGTAAATGTAGGTACCAGGGCCCTGAAGAACAGAAGGCTTCACACAAAGCCCAACTGAACAATTTTAAATGTTGCATGGAAACTTTGGGAGATTCAGACCACTTTGCAGATATCGTAAGTACTCATACTTGTTTGAGGGATTTGGGTGGCTGCTTGTGCAATGCTGGGTGTCTTTTAGCATAAGACTGGTGATGTCTTCTGGCATTGAAGCGGTTTATGACACTACAAACCCCTTTGACGCCTGGCCGTTGGTCACAGTAAGATCTGACAGCATAACCAACACAGCAGGACTAGTTTAGCACCTCTGCTGTGCCAAGCAATCTCCCTTATTTGTAGAGAAATGGCATAATTTACTGAAAAACTCCAGTCCTGCTAAAAGTTACTTGTCTTCTTTCAGTTACTTCAGATCACTGTTCAGATCTTTCAGTTACTTCAGATCACAGTTGCTGACACAGTAATAGAAAGCGAGACAGTTGCTACTTGGCAGTGTCTGGTGTCATTCTCCAGCAATGGGCTGGAGATAAACTACAACAGTATTTGAAAAGTCATCTCTCCAGATTTTAGAGAAAACTGGACTGCTTTCAAATTCAACAGTAGCAGCATACAATTCCGAATCCTGAGGGAATAAAGAACAAAGATTACTGTATCTATACGTGTGCTGAGGGGCTGAAGCAAGGTCTGTTCCCTATCATTTCATGCAACAAAGTCTGCCAATGTTCATAAACTGGGGAACAGTCAATACTATTAACATCACATTTGCTACAGAGAGAATTAAAATGCATAGGGACATCACTTCGACACCTAACCTATGATTGTTACAAAGTATGTTTGACTTTCATGTATCTTTAAAAAAGCAGGTAATCTTTTAAACTATTATGTGAAAGAAGCAGTAACATCAAAGCAAATTAATAAGAGGAAAATCTCTGTGAAAGAGAACACCTATTATCCAGGAAATGCCCTCTCACTGATGGATAGACAAAGGAAGTCCAGGATGACTGCTCTGACCACTACTATGGCATTGCCATTTTGCATGTTCATTTAGCAAGTCACAATCCTGATCATTAACAACCTTAATGATCAGGACTCTAGTCAGTTATTGATGTATGTTAGTGTAAAATCCTTCTTAAAACTCTGTCCCTCTTCTGTCTTATGTCACCTTTTCCACATGGGTGCATGTACATGCATTTGTTACGTAACAGATCATAAAACTACGCAATACCTGGTTTAAACTTTAAGCCATTTTTTGTTAGAGTCGGTAACTTTAATCAGCAAAAGTAAAGATAAGCTCACCCCCTTCTTTTGTAGGCTTCCCAAGTTGACACCAGGGCACCAGGTAAGCAACCTCATTGTGCTGCTTCTCTATCATGGGGCGAACCACAGAGATGAATTTTCCCTGCCAGTCTTTGTCATTGGCTAGTGCACGCTGGACTGCTGTTCTGTGGGCAAAATTATCTGTAAGAAAAGAAAAAAAAACCATGAAAAAATGCATTTAATGTCACATCAGAATCAATCAAAATGTGTAATTACAAGAAGGCAAACTGCACTTATCTAATTTTGGAACTGGTATTTTTAGACATCACATTAGCTCGTAGCAGATGTGGTAAGTTTCCTTTAAATTCTGCAAAACTTCCTTTAAAATCTGCTTTAGCTCTCAGATTAAAATGAATTCAAGCCAAATGAAATTTTCCAAGAAAGTTTACAAAAGAGTTGAAATAGGTTAAGCCATTTTACTGTTAAAAAAGATGACAACAGTTACCGAGGAAAAGATTTGGAGAAAACACAGTGGATATGGAAGTGAAGTGGAAAAAAATTCAGGAGAAGTAATAGCCTACCAGGAAAAAAGTTAATAAACATGATTTGGCTTATATAAAGTGATATTAAAAGTGTAGAAGTAATGTTTATGTGTTCAGTTACATAAAAAGATGTTAAATGCCCAAAAGCTAAACCTTTTCTTCTTTTTTTTTTCTTAATGAAAGACAAATCCACTTAATTAAGAGTGTCTGAATTTCAACTGCTTAGGCTGCAGTGGCATCTTAAGCAATATACTTACGCAGACAGCTCCCAATATTACAAAAGAAAAATCCAGCGTCTGAGAACGGGAAGAACCTTGAGAAATATCAGTATCTTGGAACTAAGAGGTAAATACAGCAATTATGTAAGCAGGGGTCTGATGAATCAAGGAGGAAGGATGTTGTAAAGTTTGTTAATTTCTCAGATCATAGTGTGGTCTCAGGTTGGGGGGGGAGATGAACCACCACAATTAGACATGTAAAACACTGTTAGGAAACAAAAGGTATAGGTTTTCCCTTAGTTTTGCATTTTTCCCATAGATTATTAATTTTTTTTTTATTTAGAGATAGTAGCAATAGCCAAGACTAAAATGTTCTGAGAAGTGGGACAATTTATAAATGCAAGTGAACTCAAAATAATGACAGATGAAAGGCCCTCTCTTGAAGGAAAAGGAAGACACGGCTGCCCAGGTCTTGTAAAATGCTGAGGTACTCAATGTCCTTTTTTGCCTTGGCCTGCACTGGGAAGTGCTCCATCCAGACCACCCAAGTCACAGAAGTCAAAGGCAGGGACGGGGGAATGAAGAACCACCTGCTGTAGGAAAAAAGTCAGGTTTGAGACCATCTGAGGAACATGAAGGTGCACAAGTCCATGTGATTTGATGAGATACATTCATGGGTTCTGAGAAAACTGGCAGAGGAAGCGGTTAAGCCACTATTCATCATATTTGAAAAATTATGGCAGCCCATTTTTAAAAAGGGACATAAGGAAGAAGTGCAGAACTACGGCTTGGTCAGTCTCACCGCTGTGCCTGGCAAGATCAAGGAGCAGATGCTTCTGGAAACTATGAGAAGGGTCGTAGAAGATCATGAGGTGATTGGTGACAGCCAACATAGCTTCACTAAGGGCAAATCGTGCCTGACAAATTTGGTGGCCTTCTGTGATGGGGTTACGGCTTCGGTGGAAGAGGAAAGAGTGACTGACATCATAGGAGGCCACAAAGATGATCGAAGTGCTCAAGCACCTCTCCTGTGAGTCCCAAAGAGTTTGGGCTATTCAGCCTGAAGAAGAAAAGGCTCAGGGAGACCTTACAGCAGCATTCCAGTACTTAAAGGGAGCCTATAAGAGAGCTGGAGAGGGACTTCTTACGAGGGCATGTAGTGATGGAAAAAGAGGGAATGGCTTTAAATTGACAGAGGGTAGATTTAGAATCACAGGATGGTTTGGATTGGAAGGGACCTCTAAACATCACCTAGTTTCAACCCCCTGGCCATGTGCAGGGACACCTTCCACTAGACCAGGTTGCTCAGAGCTCCATCCAGCCTGGCCTTAAATACCTTCTGGGATGGAGCAAGATTTAGATTAGATATAATGAAGAAATTCTTCACTGTGAGAATGTCGAGCCACTGGAGCAGATTGCTCAGAGAAGCTGTGGATGCCCAAAGCCTGGAAGTGTTTGAGGCCAGGCTGGATGGGGGCCATGAGCAACATGGTTGAGAGGAACCAAACCATTCTTTGAGTCTACAATTCCATGACTCACCCCTCCAAAACAAAAGGGGTGATCCTTTAATCTAAACAGGTACTGTCAATGCACTGGACTTCAATGAGCACACTGTCTCAATATGCCTTCCCACTGGCCCTAAGTTAAAAATATTTACCATGAAGGAAACACTCTGCCACAATTGCTCTATTATACCTGTTTTGAGCAGAGACTGCTGTTTAAGAACATTTGTAACTTTCTCATCCCGAACCGTCAAAGTTGTCCTGACAAACTCTGAAGTGTTCCTGGAGCACCTCCTTACAATAAGAGCAACAAATAACAGCCAGGTAAGCATTCCCCTCACCTTCTTGCCTAGGAGACAGGGAACACACAGAGAGCAGAGCAGCGCAAAGGGATGCTGACCATACCGTACTTCCAAATGTGAAACACCTTATTCAACGCTCCCAGGTCCGTGTACCAGAATCCCACCAGCTCCGAGTGAGCAGTGCGCAAGTGAAAGTGCTTGTTGACCAATTCCAAAAACTCCTTCATCTTCGCTGGCTTAATATCGTATGTGCGAATTTCATAGAAAATTCCATTATTTTGCCTGGGCCCTGTAGCAAGGCGTACCTGAAAGAAAATAGTACAAAAAATTAGGAAAAACAGTTCTCAAGCCAGGAAGTTGTATTCTGACTGACTTTTTAAAATTAATGCAATACTATAGATGGATCTTTTACTGCAGGCTGGGAGAGGAGTACTTACTTCATGATGTCCATTACAAAAAAAGTACCTTTTGACACTTTTCTTTGGAAATAGTTCCCATGTAAATTATTTGCTGCCACTCCTTTAGGCAATGCAACAGACTGTGATGTGTCTTTTATTTGATGCATGCAACTGTTTAATTATTAGCTCACAACAAAGCAGGATTTTCCTTTTCTCAACCCCTTCCTCAGGAAGTCAGCAGTAAGATGCATTTGGCTAAACACATCATGCAAAAAAGCAAGGCTGCTGAGGTGCCACCGAAGAGGAAGCAATGCCAACATCTGCCTGTTGTGCTCACCCAACCAACTCACACTTCTGCATCGTGTTTTCTACTTACAATCTTATACCACTGTTACCAAATTATGTATTTTTGGCAAAAGAAAGAAAAAGATACCAACACTTGGGAAAAGAGTGATTCATTCCAACACAAGATGGCTTAAGTCTGCATCCTAGCCCTTTACTGGCTGCTTCCCAAGGGCTTATCAAGAACTGTTTTTCTATTCATACTAGATAAAACCCTTTGGGAGTCCCAGACTAAGTGTACTTTTGCAACCACCTCAATAACCTGGAACATGCTACTCACCTCTCAAATAAAACATGAAAAATTAAGCCAAAGCACATCTTTGGCCTTAGCCCATATTTGCACAGAGGCAGCTGCAGGATGGATTTTGGACATGTCGTATTTCACAAGAATCTGCAGGCATGTGCACCATGCAGCTCAAGCCACAGAAGAGAATTGTTTAGGTTTAGAAATTACTTTAGGATCATGCTATCCACCATTAACCCAGGTGTGCCATGTCCACCACTAAACCATATCCTCAAGTGACATATCTACCTGTTTTTCGAACACTTCCAGGGATGTGAGTCTACCACTTCCCTGGGCGGCTGTTTCAATGCTTTACAACCCTTTCAGTTTTTTCCTAATATCCAATCTAAACCTCTCCTGGTTTAGACAACTTCAGGCCACTTCCTCTCATTCTGTCACTTGTTACCTGGGAGAAGAGCCCAATCCCCCAGCTGGCTGCACTCTCGGGTTGTTGAATACAGAATGTGAAGACCAAAGGCCTTGTTCCTCAGTGGCCCTTTGCAGCATGACACATCTAATATTGGCTGCCATGAGTCACAGCTCCTTGAGGCTGTTATGAGGCCCCGCAGGATCCCAAATGAGTGGTGAGCCCGCAGTAGCAATCCATTCCATACCGGATTTCTTTGAGAAAAGAGAGGCCCTGAAGCTTTCCAGTGCTTAGGCAGATACTGGACACTGCAGGACCACTCCTGTTGCAGAGAAGGGCATCGGAGCTGGTGAAGGGTCTGGAGTACAAATCTTATGAGGAAGAGCTGAGGGAGCTGGGGGTGTTTAGCCTGGAGAAAAGGAGGCTCAGGGGTCACCTTATCACTCTCTAAAACTGCCTGAAAGGAGGGTGCAGCCAGGTGGGGATCGGCCTCTTCTCACAGGCCGAGGACAGTGGCAGGATAAGACGTCACGGTCTCAGGCTGCACCGGGAAAGGTTCAGATTGGATATCAGGAAGAAATTCTTTTAAAGAAGGGCTGCCCAGAGTGGTGGTGGAGTCGTCGTCCCTCGAGGTGTTTAAGGGAAGACTGGACGTGACACTTGGTGCCACGGCCTGGTTCACAGGGTGGTGTTCGGGCAGGGGCTGGACTCGCTGATCTCAGCAGTCTTTCCCAACCGAACCTACACCGTGATCCGGGGTCGGATCCCAAAGGATCCCACAAGATTCCGAGCAGGGCCCGGGGCCGGCGCTCGGCGCGCTCGCGCTCGCGCCCAGGCTCGTGACAGACGTGTCGCGACAGCGACAGCCCCGCCCGGAGGTCACCCCCCCCCGCCCCGNGGGGGGCAGCACCGGCTCCGGCACGGCGGCGAACCCTCCCTCCCGCGGGCGGGCCGGCCGCTGGCACCGCCTCTGCAGCCCGCCCCGCCGCGTGCGCACCGAGCCGCGGGGGGACGGACGGGGGGGCGGATGAGGAAGGGTGAAGCTGTCTGGGGATGCAGGAGTTGCTCGCTCGACTTCTCCTTGCCCCCTCTTTCTTATCCCCTCACATCGGTGGAATGGTGAGGAGAATCGAATTAAAACTTGTATGTTGACATAAGAACGGTGTAATTATTGAAAATAATTGAAAATACAATAATAATAATAACAGCAACAACAACAACAAGCGATGCACAATGCAATTGCTCACCACCCACTGACTGAGCCAGACCCCCCCTTCCCGAAACCAGATCCTCCTCCCTTCCAGGTAACTCCCCCCAGTTCATATACCAGGCATGACGTTCTGTGGTGCGGAACATCCCTTTGGTCAGTTCTGGTCACCTGTCCCGGCCATGCTCCCTCCCAGTTCCGTTTGCACACCGCCTCCCTGGCAGAGCATGGGACAAGGGGAAGAAAAAAAAAAGTCCTTGACTTAGGATAAACACGACTTGGCAAAATACCTAAACATCCGTGTGTTATCAACACCATTCTTATTCCAAATCCAAAACACAGCCCCGTAATAGCTACTGAGAAGAAATTAACTCTACCTTAGCTGTAACCAGGGGCAACAGCTGAGAATTCCTTGTTTAAATTACCAGGCATCGGTGCCTGAAATGTGGTATCTGTGTCTCTGCCCACGCACCTGAATACAATAAAAAGTATCCTAACTGCTTGAGGAGGCCTGGGACCTTGATCCTCACAGGCTGCCCTGGGGCAAATCACTCAGTGAAATCACCCACACCCCAGGATCAAACTGCAGATTGTTCAAACTGATCACCTCCTTTGCAGGATCAAACTTCAAATTGTGCAGAATACAAATCCTTCATCTGCAGTTGTCTTCCATAAGAAAGTTGCATGACATTCTTCTGTGGTGTTCTTTTGGGTGAAACCCGAGGTGCCAGCGGTGCACAGCACCAGGAACTCTCACCCCATTATAGCTCTGAGCCCAATTGCATACTTCTTCCAACCACACATTTACCAAGGGATGGGATTCTGTGATGGCTGAGACTATATCTTCACAGGGTCAAACACTGGCTAAGATAAATATAAAGATAAAATCTCTTCTGGTATCAGTGCAATCTAAAGTTTTACCTTGGGAGACAAATCAGCTCCTAGCAAAGGATGCTTTGTGGAAGACTACCTAAATTTACAAGGCATCTTTTATGATTACTCTTAACAGGGGGAGCACATTCTTTCCTCTACACCAAATAATTGATTTTGAGGGTCTCTGCCTGGAATTAAATGTGATAAAAGCAGTTATGAATTCAAGCATATGGAGCTTTCATGCTTTTTCTACAATAAACAAATTTTCATTTTGTTAAACACAAATTCAGGAAGAAAGATCATCTAAATTAAGATAGAAAAAGTTGTTCTAAGAAACACATTAAAAGAATATTGTGGAAAGAATGAAGCATCTACATTGTGTATATGTTATATGTTATTTTGCAGGTGGTTGCATTTATTATAGATTTTTTGCAATATGGCACAAAATAAGTCTCAGAGTTTCTACAGCAGAATCACATAATTGCAGAATGACATGAAGTGTGATTACTGACGCAGTTGCTGTCAGTTTAAAATTGGTTTAACATGGAGGTTTTTTCACTTATGAACAAATTGTGTTTCAGCTGAAGGCAAGGAATGAGATGGCAAATTCCAAATGTTTAAACTTCTCCACTGTTTATCTCATTATATGGTTGAAGTAATGCTCTTCATAACCATGTTGTAGTGGAATATTCCTTCACATTTTTAAAATATTTTATTTTCATTGTTTGGACATTTTCTGTGTTTGCTTTCTCATCAGAAAAGTTCACACAAGCCAGGATTTGAAGTGAGTAGCCATAAAAAGTAGGTTTTGTTCTTGCTTACCTGAATAGCCAAGAAGAAGCTTTGAATTTATTTTTGTGTAGTCAGGGAATACAAAAGTGAACATGGTTTTCATAATTGAGCATAACTGTTCGAAACAGTGCAGAGTTAAAATGTACAAAACTGCTCTGGAACTCAGTGAAGGCCTGAAATGATTCCCTGAAACGAGTCAGCAAATGATTTTACAAAGCAAGTAAATTTGAGAAAACTGCAGTCAAGGAAGTGACTAAGATAAAATTTGTTGGGAAGACTGTTCTTTCAGCCCTGCAATTTTTCCTGGAATTTGGGCTCACTATTCTTCCTAATATTTTCTCATTCATGTTCTTCTAGAAGTCCATGGGTATCTGTCTTTCTATGTGGATGTGGCAGAGACAGTGGTGAAGAGAGAGGATTGTAGCTGCAGCTCCTGTCTGCCACTCAGAAGTCTGTCTACCAATACAGAATGGTGAACGGGAGCTGTGCTTCATAGACAGCTCACAGATGGTACTGAACATCTGGGAATGACAGTGTTGATCTTGTGGAAGAACTCATACTGAATAGGTTTCGGGTTTTGATGGGAAGTTTTTAGTTTGGTACTGAATTGATGAATCATGTGCAATGTTCAATTCGTGTAACTGTGACTGGCAGAGCTGCCCAAGTACAAGAGGTTTATTAAAAAGTTTTCTTTCTATTGAAAGCCAAAGCTCCATGGAGGCAAAATGTAAGAAGGTGATTTGTGCACGTTGTACTCCCTGCATGAAACATTTTAATCCATTCTCATTTTCCCATGGAACAGGATACACTTTTAATCTCATCTGTATGTGTCTTGTGAATGTGGGCAAGTTCTGGGTAGGGGTTTTTTATTTGCTTTATACTCCATGTGAGATGGTGGTAATGGAAGAAAGGCAACCCTTTGTACCAAAAGGTTTAATGCTTTCAAAATCAGCTTAAACTTCCTTTGTGATATTTGCTTAACCACAGGGAAAGTAACTCAGAGTTTTGGAAAAGGAGAAAGCATAATACCTGTTCCTTAGCTAGGGGGATGTTTCCATTTGCAAATCACAGCTTCCAGTTTCCTATTGCATGAATGATAAAGCAAGGACATTTCCTTCCATTTCTCCATAAATCTTTCAGCTGAATTCTTTCTCAGAAAGGCGGTTTTCAAAAGTACAGGAGGGTATAATCCACCACGCATTTTCTTTCAGTGGCAGTAGGGTTTCTATTACATAGTGCTGTGCTGCTTTTGCAGGCTTGAGAAAGGTGTGCAACAAGCTTGTTTAGTGTGTTAGATGTAGGCTTTCTGCTATTAGATTTTCACAGATCTCTCATACTGAGTGCTTCCCTTCCTCTCTCTCAATCTGCTGCTATGTGAGCAAGCAACAAGTGGTTTCCTGCTATGCACACAAGGCAACATTCCTAAATGTAATGCAGCCTCTTGGTATGTTCCCAGTAGGCCAGAACATGTAAATATCCTCTAGTTTCCTTTCTCTCAGCTGTTCCATATGAAAATCTGGACAACAATTTAAGAAACTTGGTATTTTCTTCCCTGTTTTTCCTAGCCAGTATGCATTCCTCATCTCATTAAAACAATCTGTATTGTGTGTAAATATTTATTGTGTAAAACTGATTAGAATGCCTAAAAGAATCAATGTCATCTTTGTGTTTAACAGGGCTAAGAGTCATGTTAGTGTCCTTTGTACCTAGGGCCTGGGGACATGTTTGAAGCAGAGTCATATGCAGGTGCCCTACCAGGCAGTGAATGAGCACAGAGAAAATTGGTTCCATGTTTTTGCTTTGCTGGAGAAGGCAGCGGGAGAACAATGCAGCACTTTCTCTCTCTGAGAAGCAGGTCTGTGCTGTTCCCTCTGGATTTATCCACTCCACACCCAAATATGTGCTGAGGTTTGACACATCCCCTGACCACACCAGCATGGAGCCCATCAGCTGTCTTGGCCTGGCTGAGAGACTGTCTTCCAGAGCTGCACGGCTGAAGGAAAAAGGGCAGAGCAGGCACTTACAGCTATGTGGAAGGGAATTAGGGAACTGCTTCATACTGCTTGGGTTTTTTTAAACACTGAAGTCTGATCTTTGTCATCAAGACACTTTGTGTCAGTGCTTATATCAGATCTTGGAGGAGATAAATTCTTCTGTATCAAAATGCTCTCTGCTCATCCTACAAGTAGCTGTAGCACAAACCTGGTAGCAGGCCACTGTGTCCATTTGAATTAACCTCAAAAGAAAACATTCATATATGTTCCCTGTTCTTTTTTTAGAAGGTCTGTTTCTTACACACTTCATTAATAGATTTTTCCTTTCTTTTTATTTCCTGGGAAATCTGTAAAAGTTTAATGATTCCAGAAGAAGGACATGTTAAAGACGACACACACACTGAAATCCCCATTTGTTTTTGTATAAATGGTTTTACTCAAAACTTCTGAATTATATATATTAAAAAAGCTCTTCCCTGTCAACAGGCCAAGAATATTACAATATTTAAAAACTGTATTAATTGTTTATGGCTATTACTTGACCACTCTAATTGCAGTTGTTCCTCTCAGAATATCTACTTGGGCTTTGCAAATTATATTTTTAAAAGCTGAGAGTGAAATATTCCTTTTAGTAAATCCATTTTTAGTTAATTGGGAAAAAATGAATGCTCTGCTTGCATGTCTTCACAGATGGGGTGACATAAGGTAGCTTCTGAGACTGTAGATATTTAAAGCATGATGCAGCTGAGAACTGGGAGGTCTTTGCTACAAAGAGCACTAAAAGGATTCAACATGAGATGGAGGCTTACACAAGGAAGAGCTAGCTGGGTTGACTTTTTACTTCACAGGTACTAACTAGCTCAATTAACATTTTCCCTAATAAAATTAAGACCTTAAAGGATGCTGATAAATCACCCAGATCCTCTCTTCTTAATTAAAACTCTCTATGGTCTTCTCTTATTTGCTTCTCCTTTTCGTGTATGACAAGCTCTCTTCTGGAGTGGAGAGTGAGATTTTTCTCCAGGATTTAGACAAAGCTGCTCTTGTATTCTTCTTGTCTCGAATGCAGCACCGATTTACACACTGAGACAAGGTATTTCTGTTTCTTTATCCTAGTTAGTACAAAGTATGAGCTAGATGGTAACCCACAAAAGGCTGGCTCCCCAGTCATCAAAATTTTACACCAGTTATACATTTTAGCAAACAAAGAAATCACGGTTCATTGGTTACCAGTTACACAGTTCCCTTATTAATTAGTATTATACCTTCTACTGGTTAAATTATTATCTCGCTTGTCATAATAATTAGTCCACATGTGCAGATTTTCTCTTCTCCTGAGTCAGTGGGTTTCTTTAGTTGGTGGGCTGTGAGTCAGTGGTCCCAGTCTCCCTCTGCCAGAATTAAGTTTTACCCAGTTGGAGCTGATCTCAGCACAGTTGCTGTGTTTATTTTATTAGTTTCTTCCTTATCTTAAGAGTTCTGCCAAAAGTCCTTGTGGCACATAAATTCTGCATTGTTTTTGTCCACTATCAGCAGTACATCCTTCTCCTCAAGCTTTGTCAACCTCCTACTAGCTCTAAGATCACTGAAGCATGTCAAGCTTTAAACCTTAACAAGGCAGTTCTACCAACAAGTAGTTTGTCTTTCTATACCTGGACATCATTCTGAACCCATGTTTTCTTGAAGAGAAGTGAGTGTAAGATGGGAGCTAACTATTGCTTTACATCAGGCTCTAACATTTCTTGTGTAAAAGCAGGTAAAGCCAGGTAGCAGAGATCATTATTTCAGGGCATTCCTTGGGCCCGTGTTTTCTGTCTTCTACACAGAGGCCTGGCCATATTTAACGTGGAGAAATCCTGCGTGGTTTCAGCTGAGGAACAATATTGTGCCTCCTAACCTCCTAATCTTTCTGTGGCCTTACGTGATAGAGGAGACAAGCAAAAATACCCATTGCATCAGATTTTTATAAAGGAAGAGAGAGTCCAGTGTAAGGCAGCTGACTGGAGAAAGCCCCTTCTTACCTTGCAGTGTCATGCCAGGCCCAGCCCGTAGGTGAAGAAAAGGCATAGCCATCTGCAGGCTTAACAAGTGTGTGTGGGGTGTGACTGACCCTTGCAGTGCCCCAAGCCTAAGGGCAGCACTGCTGATTTACTGTGGGTCTCATCAACCTGGATGGAGATCCGCCAATGCTGCCACACAGTAAGCATCTCATTTCTAGGTATTTTGTTCTTTATCTCTTTATCTGTGACCCACTGTAATACCAGTAATACTGCTTATGACACTGACCCATGCAGCCTGCAGCAGAAGTCCTAAGGCCTGTGTTAATGAAAGGAACTCCCTGATGGCTGCACTTGGCCTCCTTAGGGTTAGAGGTAGCAAGCTGTGTTGCTCTTTTGTTGTGAGCAAGCTCCTCTGCCCTAATTCAGCTCCTGAGTTTGGGCTAAAGTCCTAGAAGATTTTTCAGAAATGAAAAGCCAAAAATAACAAGTGAGATTCCTAAGCAAGGCTTAGTAACTCCAGAAGCTCACCTCTTCTAATTATTGATGCATTGCTTAGGTAAACATCGTTTTCTTGTAGAAAAACAGCCTTGTCCCACTTGCCTGGAAAAGTTATTCCTTCTTCCACTCTCTGTAAATAACCTCTTTCAAGGCTTCCTTTGCCTGAAGTTGCATTGAAATGCGCACTGATAATAGGAATCTGTTTCTGCCTTGGTTGCTCTTCCCTCAAGCCTTAAAAAACTTGCTTTTCTTGGTATTGCAAGATGAGAGGTTCCCTGTTAAACAACCTCTCTTCCCAAAATTCAGGAGGCACTGCTGATCGTTAGGGTAATGAGCTCCAGGTTGGTGCTAATCACACAGGGCAAATTTGCAGCAGTACTTGTCAGCTGCCTCAGCATCTATCCAGCATGGTGCCAGCCCTGTCTTTGTCCTTCTGATCTGGATCCTTGTGCAATGGGCAGAGCTGAAGGCTGAACTACTTCATCTACCTGTGAGTGAGGTAGGGTTAACACAGGTTAAACATGCTGAGCTGGGTATAGCTCAGTTAAATAAACTGATGGGCTAAGAGGAGGGAGACTGGGAGCAGAACAGACAAGTTCTGCTACCATGCTCCTTAAAGCAATCCCTAGAGTGGTACTAGGCAGAGGAGCTGTGAGATTACACCTCAGCACTCCTGCTGTCACACAGGAGTGGCTGTAGTGCAATGAGTCGACGTGCAATGTGAAGAATGTTTGCAAGTGGGCTTGGCTCACCTGGGGATTGTTAACTTACATCAGTGCCCACTCTCTTTCACAAAAAAATACAGACTTCTTTTTGCTTGCTTACGTCTACCCATGCGGGACACATTCTTTCAATAAAGAGTTAAACCAAGTTGGTGTCTTTTAATATGCCCACACTGTTTCCGAAAATGCTCTGAAATTGTGCTCTCTGTGAATGCTTCTGCAGAGAGATCTCTCAGAATTTAATGTATTAAACCCAGAAAACATCTAATCCTTCTTGTTGTAAGTTAGGAAATGTGTACGAAGCTTTGATACAGAGTCTTTCAGCTAGCACTACTAAGGGAAGGTGATTTTATGGGAAGTTCCAGTCTGGAGGAAAAGTCTCATTAGTAAGTGTTTTTAGTGATTCCATGTAGATCTCTCCTACAGTGAAACAAAAAACCAACAGCCTACACTGGAAAGAATTCTGTTACTTGTAATCAACTTGTAGGAAGGAGGAACTTGTAGGAAGGAATACCTATTATAGAGAGAATCCTCCTAGCAGACTTGGATGGCTTGACATTGGGAAACTCATGGGTCACAGCAATGTTAGGCAAATTGGTTTAATCATTCACTTGGAGAGCTTCAAATATCAATACTTACCCTGGTATTCTGAAGTCCTGAACTTCCCCATGTTTACTTGGAAGCTACTGTTATCCCAACAGTTTGATGTAGTCCTCTTGAAGAATTTAAAAACACCTGGAATATTTTAGAAAAAAAAATTAAAATAGCTTCTAAGAGAGGACACCTGTCCACCTGGAAGACTGTCATAACAGTGAGCTCTTCCACCAGAAGTTACAACATCTGCAAAATCTCCAGCTTTATATTAATTTGGCCATCCTTTGGTAGGTAAAGCAAGTTGTTGTTTCTAGACCTGTCCGTCAAGTGAAGGAGCTGTGAACTGGGTTTCAATTTGCCCAGGATCAGACAGACTGGCAGCAGCAGAACCTGAGTTTGAACCTAGGTATTTCTAGCTCCATGTCCCAAAAATTTATAGTCTGCAAGCCTGGAACATTTTTTTCACACTTGGTGACATGTAGCTTCAGTAATCACTACTCAGGTCTAATGAGAAGGTAGACTTGCATTTTTGCTTTATATTTTTGCTTTGGCTGCTAGGCCTGTCTCAATACAAACAAGTTACACAGGCAGCAGGACTTACAAGGAATGCTGAACAAAAGCCAGGGTTGTTTTAATTTAGAGAAGAGGTAACTTGGGGGTTATACGATCCTTGTTCACGTAATTACAGGAGTGCTTCAGGAGAGAAAGGTATAATCTGTTCTCTCTGCTGGATAAGATAAACGCAGCTGGCTGAAATTACAGGAAGGGAAATTTAGATTAGATGTTTTCCACTTGTTAAGATAGTGATACATTTGAAAGGATTACATGGGAGAAAGAAGGATATCCAGGCCCAAAAATATTAGGGATGGTTAAAATGGTATTCATGCATTCACACAGCTGGTATGGGCTAGATTAGCATCTTTATCCTATGCAATGTGGACTACAGAGTAACAGTCCATCAGATGTACAAGGCCCATGCAGCATGCAAGGGCAATGGGAAAACAATCTTAAGATACCCCTCAGTCTGCACCTAGCCCCCTACCTCTACCCCCTACTGTGAGGCATTATTTGACATTTTGCGGGGAAAAATACCATTTTGTAAAACCTTGGTCAACACTTCAACCAAATGCTAAGTAATTTACCCACATATTACCATCCCTGCTAATCACCCTCAGATTCTGTAATGCTTAATGGCTTGTAGCCTTTTCTTTCCTGACTAAAGAAGGTTGTGACATTTTTTAACTGCTTGACTTTCTAGGTTCCCGCCATACATCTTGTCTAAGATAATGTAAATTTCTGTGAGAAAGTAACTTGTATTTATAACTAAAGATTTTTACAGTGGTTTGATAACAGGCATCTACTGCCAAGAGCCAGTCCTTTTTCACTGAGCCTTCTACATCTTGAGTGACTACCCAAACAATCAAGGATGTCTCAAGATTAAACATTGCAATGCAGTTCTGCCCCCTGTATGCCATGAAGAATTTCTTGCTGTGATCGATGCAGACTTGGGGAAGGATGAACAAGGGTGAATGCCGTGCCATAACTCGGCTCTGCTGAGTTATGATCTTTTCATTATTCCTTCTCTGTCTGTGATGCTGGGGTAGCAACTCGGGTGTTCACCAAAGAGCTGCCCTTTGGTAACCAGGAGCTCTTCCCTCTGCTAGCAAAGACAATGAAGGAATCCTCTAGTTAGAGCTGGCAGGATTTGAAAGGGACAATTTGTCGTTAGTGTTGAATCACCAAACTATGGCCTTGTTTGCCTGCTGGCAGGGCACGAGTATCACAAGGAACTTCTGCCAATGGTAACAAAGAGTGCAACATTTTGTGAAGTCTCTCTTCCTATGGATTCAGTTTTTTGGGCATGTCTCATGCACTCCTATCAGTATTTCCCATCTCCCATTTGTGTCCTGGTGGATACCTTTGGCAGAAAAAAAGTGCCTAGATGAGTGGATCACTGGTCAATGCTGACTGCTGCCCAAAGAGATGGACTTCTTCCTGTCTTTGCCTTGGAACAAGCAAAATAAAGTGCTGATTTACATTAAATTAATTTTCCCTGAGACGTCTGCCCTACATTTGTTTGAAATTAGCTAACCAGTTCAAAAGATGCTATGGGAAGCAGACAGATGAACAAACAGAGAACAGGTAGCATAACCCCGTAAGCTTTTGTTTTCTTGGAAAACCCAGCTAAAATAAGAACTGTTTAATCAAATTGTTGCTGCCTGTGTGTTGGTCAAGTTAGGCACTCAAGAGAAAGCCTGCACCTAAAAAACCATGGGGGACAAATCCAGCAGACTCCTTGGGGGAACACACACTATATGAATATGTTTATATTTTAATACTTATAGTATTTCTATTTGTATTTGTATCTTTGATGAATATAAATTCCCTGTCCAGGCTGATGCGACTCTGGTTCAGTGTTCAGCACTGCTCTCAGCACAGCTTCAGCAGACTGTGGGCAGAGGAGATGAAGACACCCTTGTGGCTGAAGGGCAGGACTGAGTACAGAAGGACTGGGTTGGTCCCATCTGTGATGTTGCCTTCTTTTGGGACTAGAGGGAGAAGCTAAGGCAATGGGTCTCAGGATATGGCAAGAGGGGAACCACAGAACCTCAGTACAAAGTATTTCCTTCCAGGGCACCTTTATTAGCTTACTTGCCATGTGATTCATTGACATATTAAAAGTTGAACATCAACTTCTAAAAAAATACCGCTTAGATTGAACTGTGAACGTTTTGGGTAAGGAGCAATGCTAGTAGGCATTCTCCACATTTTGGTCTCTCTCACGGGGTATACAGTACTTACATTAATAGTTTTGGGTGGTCTGTACTGTACCTTATTTGCTGCAATATGCTCTAGTCTTTGAAAGCATTCCACTGTGTTCATTTTCAGGGTGGCTTTCATCCTCCAGTCCACTCCAAGCATATGAGTTTTCCCCTTAGCTGTCCAGTCTATCACTGCAATCCCATTTGAAATACATACTGCCATATCCTAAGGATGATTCCAGCCCATAAAGGGAGTTTTTGACTTGTGATTTGTCTTGTCTTAGAGAAGATGTTGGTGGCTTGAGATCTGTTAGTTGTAGGCAGAGTTGTGTGGTGTGTATACTATAATCTGCCAGATCTTCTATGGGCTCTGATCTATAGGAAAGCCCATGATTTTGATGGCTGTTGAGACAGATTGTGTCCCTCTGTTCACTTCCACTACCTTCCTCTACTAGATCTGCAGCCACATACTTTAGCCAGATTAAAATGCTGGAGTATATGCCCAAACCCTGCCAAGTCTTGTAAAGTATTCCTTGGATCCCAGAGATCTTCTGGCTTTATTAATTTCAAACACGGCTTCCTAAAGAGTATAAAAGACCTTTGACAATCTCTTTTTGCCAGGTTGCCTCAGTGTACATAGCACAATGAGTCTCTCCATGTATTTGAATGTTTCATATCCAGAAGAGACCCTTGGTGAGGTACTTGCAAATCCTCAGGCTGCATCAAGTGCACCTGTATGGCTTGAGGTCCATAGCCTCAATACAAACATTAGCTTTGTGATGTACATGTTCCATTCAAAAAATGCATTCCCTGCAGGAAATGCAGGGAGAATGCTGGAAATGCAAAAAGGATTCCTGTCATGCCACCAGATGATTTGGTAGTTGTGTGTCATCATAAGAGTGCAGTATTTGTTTTCTTTAGAGATCAAAGCCATTATTTAAGCAAGTTACTTTAGCAATAATCACATTGCCATAATGGGAAGTAGAAGGAATTTCCATTGTACTCTTAGCTTTTGCTAACATCCAGTCTAATCTGTTTGCCTTTCATAGGTATGTCTAAAGAACTGCTGGATGAGTTCTTTGGAAAAGCTGAGCCTTTATATTTTACCTACAGAAAACAGTGATCTTCTCTTGGTATCAAGGGAGCCACTAACACATTTACAAATAGTGACTTGCAAAGAGAGGCAAAAATCTTCCATCCAGTTCAGAAAATCCTTTCAAACTCAAATCCAAGAAGTGAGTCAGGTTTATTAATCTGAGCTCATTGATTGAAAGGTTTTCCCCATTCAAGCAGGGGGATGGAGGGACAAACCTGAGTGCCTCAGGAATATCATTCTTTTCTTTTTCCTTCCAGTTCCAACAAGCCCAGGCAACCTGGGGAAATTCAGGTCCTCCTTGATGTCTAATTCCACAGAGCTCACTCCTGAGGCAGCTGGACTGGCTGGCTATTTTGTGGCCACTTCGAATGTAGTAGATGCATTCAACACAGTTCTTGACCAGCTAAAAATATGAATGTGAATCTGAGACCTTTGGGTCCTGGATTTATAAGGTAGTGGTGTGTCTGCCTAATTTCATGTATGTGACTACCTGCAGTGAGACTGAACCATGTGTTTAGTAGGGACTGAGAGGCACCTGGCTGAGAGACATTTGGTTTATTGCCTTGCTAAGAGCAGCCTTTTCATAATGAGTGTAACACTGACTTGCATCTGTGGTTTGATCAGGTCATTTAACTTCTCTACCTCGGTTGTTTCATCTGAGAAGTCAGATTGCTAGGGCTTGCATTTTTGAAAAGTGGTGTAGGAGGATTAATTCATGAGTGTGCACCCTGGGTTTCAGACAAGTCTACCAGTATGAGAAACTATAATTAAGAATTGCTTGTCCTGCACTTGAAAAACTGTGTGAAAACACCTGCACACAGCCTCATCCTGAGCACAGCTGACTGTTTGCCACTAGTACTTAAGGCAGTGAAGGCTGAATGTGCTCAGTAGGATCAGAATTAGACTAAAAATTTACTTTTAAGACAGCCATTGAAAATCCAAAGTTTTGGAAGAACCAAGAGAGACTCCAAAGGCCGAGGCAGGCAGTGATAGCTTTCCACCGATTCCAGCAGGCTTTGAACATAGCTTGTATCTCCCACAACTGTCTCAGATAGTTATCACTTCATCACCATACATACTTCTTCATCTTCTGCTTCTCTCAGAAAGCAGGAATCCAGTAAGTTCTTCAAGCCAGAAGAGAGTATTTCTGACATCAAGGAAAGGGAAGAAAACAGCATGTTGCTTCTGCACCAGCTATCAAGAATCTAGCATTCTAATTAAAAATATATAAGTGGAAAAGAATTGTGAAGGATTGGAACACATACTTGGGGAACTCAGCAGGTTTTTTCCCTTGGGCTGATTTTCGAGTTGGGTTTGAACTCAAGATAATTAGGGAGTTGTAAAGCTGGCTTGGTGGAATGCTAAGAAGTCAATATGGCAGTGGATGACAAAAATCAAGTGTTTGGAAACAAAATAAATAAGGATTTTTGGATTTGAGGAAGTCAGGAGCAGCACATCTGTTCCACCTGTAGGCACTGGATCCGCATGGTGATGGTGAGTAATAGGGACTGATAAATGACAGGCAAGGCCCATCAACACCCTCAGTTCAGATAAAACCTGCTTTGGAGGAAATTGAATCTCTGTGCTAGAGTATTGCATTGTCCATTTCATGACTTCGGCATTCCTGGTGAGGATTTTCTGGAAGTAAGGGGAAGGAAGAGAGAGCTGCTGTATAGCAGCTACTCTGGCTTTTAGTACAGGCATCTAGGGTGCAGAGGAAGATGTATGCAAATAGTGAAAACTAATGCTGAGGGCTATAGCACAGGAGCAAGGGAGAGCTGCTTTACCCAGTTGCTGATGGAAGAGTAAGGCTGAGGTAAAGAGTAGGGGGAGCAAAGGTGGTAACAGCAATTAATTTGAGGGGAAAAAAGAAAGTTCAAATGCGAAATGATGCTCCTCAGCTAGAGCATTCTGTCTGCAAAGGATGAGCCTGGTTAAATGTGGAATTTGCACAATTGCCAAATCGTAGGAAGGAATGAGAGTGGGGCAGGTAGGAACTTCCTGCATCTTTCCTGCTGCTTCAAGTAATATGAAATGTCAAGTCTGTGCCCACATCTCATTGATGAAGTGTTGGTTCCAGGCCATGGGCAGGGTGGCAATTAACTGGGAAATTAGCTGGGAAAAGAACAATATTGATAAGATCAATGATTGCTAAGAAGATAGGGAGTGTGAGTGTTGGGATGTATGGCAGTGAAGCTGGGGCTCTTTGCCAATAGGGCAGCAGTGCCCCAGAGGAGAGAGCAGGGAGACTGAGAGCTCCAGTGCTGGGGTATGGGTTTGAGTGCTGTAGGAAGCCAGGGCTGTGAGGAGCAAGAGGTGGAGTTTGGTTGTGAGGAAATGAGGTTGTATGGGAGACAATGGACATTCAGAGGATGCAAGATGATGTTGATTTTTGAGGAGGGAAGAGAGAGAGGTGAAAAGTTTGAAAGGAGGTCTGGTGTCCGACTTTGGAAAAGAGCAAGAAAACTGTACAAGATTTACATGAGAAGAGAGGACGGGAGTCTTCCCCTGGTAGCCAGTTTTCTATTCACATCTTCAGTGTGTGATGCTAGGCATATTCTCCCTGCCTCTTGATGCAAAGCTATGCCTCCCTTCTTGCTCTGTCCTCCCAGACACCTTGGGGCTGTTGCTGTCTTAAGGCTTTTTATCCCTTTATGTGACTCTTCCAGGCTGATATTAGCCCAGCAGGCTGTGCAGCAGCCTTGTGTGGCAGGCTGCCCCAAGAAACCAGCCACAGAAGAAGAAAACACCATACTCCCCCATGCTTGGTGATACAGCCCACCACACAGCAGACCATGGCTGTTACCATGGTGCTGCACCAGAAGAGGGGCTGTCTCTGGTGTCACACTCTGGCTGGACACATGATAATTCTTTCTCGAGTCTTTTTCAGTTCTGGCTCCTGTTCTCTGCTGTGGGAATGAATGGTGTTCTCCTTTGTTTAGAAAATCTGCTGAGAGACCTGCCAGCTGAGACCTTCCAGTTCTGACCAAAGCCAGTAATGATCTGCTCACACTGGCTAGGCTTACTCTGTCCCAGTGAATAATGGGCTTGTCCCCATTTAACTTTCCACCTGTTGTTTGTGACTGATGCATGCTCACTGCCTGGGCAGAGCTGGGGAGGGATGTGGATGTGCCCATCCATTTCCAGCTCTCTGCTGTTGACACCCACTGCAGATTTGTTTAAGGAGAGGAAGCGATCTTGTTAGTAGTCTTCTTCAGAGCAGTGTTGTTTCCGTTTTTGACTGCAGCATTTCAGCCAGAGGCTGCTGTATGGACATGCCAGAGTTACAGGCCATAATTATCTCATTTTGGGAAGGAGAGTGGGGTGATGTGCCTGACATTTGCCCGGCTCTGTAGCCTGCCTGTTGCATGTCAGTGCAACCCACAATTGTAGCTGCAGCAGTCCTTCTCTGACTCGGGTTTTCCAGGTGCTGATAGTCCTGTAAAAAGCTGCTATCTACCCTACCAAAGAAAAGGCCATCGGATAAATGTTCTTTTCCCCTCATGTCTCACTGGCTTTGAATCTGATATGCAGTCTCAGTCCTCTGAACCATCTGTAGCAGGATAAAGAAGACACCCATGAAAAAGGCAAAACTGTACAGGAGACTCAACAGGAGTATGCTAGAGTTTAAGGAAGCCAAAACCACAAAGCCACCATATCTTGGCTTGAAATGTATGCTTCCCTTGATGATAGCATACCATACAATTACAGTATTTGGCATCTCCTTTTGGAGGTCAAGACCAGAAAGATTCCTGTGAGACTGGCTAAGGCTTCCGTAGAAAGAATAATTCTCTGTAGAACCACATATATTGTTCAGGAGAGTAAAAGACCACCTGGAGCATTTCTCTTCTGCTCAAATACACTATCTCCTCACCTGTGTGTTTGAGTGCACTTTTGAACACCACTGCTGATCTTTATGCAAAACATTCTTTTTTCTTGTGGCTGATAGTCTAGATGGGCTACTTTGCTAATGAATCCATCTGGTTACCAAATGCATGCACAAAGTAGGGATGGCAAAGGACTCAGTGAGTCTAGGGCAGATGGGGCTCTGAGTGGAAGACTCCTAAGAGTAGCCATGCTTAGGCACATATTTTTCACTTATTTCGAGATGGCCTTTGATAATCTGATTCAACGGATGAACATATGGTTGGGTGCTTCAACCTGAGAAAGAAAGGTCTCTCTTTCCTTACATTATTCCCTTGCTTTTCTGCTAGGCACTATATCCACTGGGAAAGAGCTGAGGAGATGTGCATGCCACATTGACTTGTGGGGCTCATGATTCTGGTGTGATGCATGCTCTGTGGTACAAGGCAGTGTGCCCTTGTTAAACTAGGGCAGAGTTAATCTTCTCAGTAGCTGTTACAGGGCTAGTTTTTTTTGATTCAGAGTGAGAATGGGGCTCTCACGGATGTTCTGGTTTTTGCTAAGTCATGTTTATCCTGAGTTAAAGACTATTTTTCCCTTGTCTCATGCTCTGCCAGGGAGGTGGTGTGCAAACGGAACTGGGAGGGAGCATGGCCGGGACAGGTGACCAGAACTGACCAAAGGGATGTTCCGCACCACAGAACGTCATGCCTGGTATATGAACTGGGGGGAGTTACCTGGAAGGGAGGAGGATCTGGTTTCAGGAAGGGGGAGTCTGGCTCAGTCAGTGGGTGGTGAGCAATTGCACTGTGCATCACTTGGGGTTTTTTTTCTTATCATTGTTATTATTTACCATTATTTTTTTATTTTACTGTATTTTCAATAATTAAACTGTTCTTATCTCAACATAACAGGTTTTACTTTGATTCTCCTTCCTATTCCACTGTGATGAGGGAGGAGAGGGGAGGAGGTTGAGTGAGCAGCCGCATGGTGCTTAATTTCCATCTGGGCTTAAACCATGACACAGTGAAAGAAACCTTCCATCATATTCTCCCAAGGCCAAATCTATCCTTGCCATATGGATGACATTGCAAATAAACCAAAACGTGATTCTGTTCTTTACCCTTTATGCGGAAGGTTGGGGGAAGGGAAAGAGTCTTGGTGATTTGATCCCTAGAAACCTCCATCTAATGATCTAATGTGGCACAGATCCAGACAGAGAAACAACACTGAGCTCCTGGGAACTGGTTGAAATTTCATTTTCCCTGCCTCCACTGAACTCCTAGACCCAGCCTCCTGCTTGCCTGTCAGGAACAGGATGGAGGGCTTTCCCCCATCCAGAGAGAAGGCTAAGGTTGTACCCTTAGTGCTGGAAAGCAGTAGGAGCACGACTTGGTAGGACTTGGTAGCCCACGAACAACTGACTATTTCTCTGTCACTTTTGGACATGCTTGGGAAGAACATGGCCAACGTCATTCTGGCTGGGACCCTTCCTCATGGTCTTCACTCTGGCAAACTTTTAGTGGGATCCCTACGTTACACCATAATTGCTGCATTGGGCTGCCACTTTTGGAGGCAGTTGGCAAGGAAGACATGTCCCTGACCTGTCTCTATTGTGGCTCATCAGTTCCACACAAACATCCTGGAGCTGTGGTTGTGTGTTGGGGAGGGGATGGCAGCCTGCTCAGAAGGTTGCACCCACTACAGATGGGCTGATTTCAGGACCCTGCAGCCCTTTCTAAAGAGAAGGCCAAAGAGACAGAGTTGCGAGACATGGGGAAGAGCAAGGGTTAAAATTAGGAGAGGAGGTGACGGAAGAGACCCATGAGGTAACCAAGAACCCTTCCAAAGCAGGGATATTCAGCAGGATTTTCTCTGTTCTTCAGTTTGACTTGGGCTAATAAGGAGATTTCTAAAGACTCAGTAGGGGAGGTGCTGCGAATTCCCTGGTTTTGGAAATAAACATAAAATTGGAGATCCCCACACTCTGATGGATGGAATAACAACCGTTTGAGATTTCCCATCAAATGGTCTAATTCTGGCCAGTTACAGGGCTCCCCAGGCACGGAATGTTGGTCATTTCCTTCCCTCCCATTGAACATGTCAGATGGAGGAGGGAGTGCAGTGATACCTCTGGATTGTTTCCTGGGCATAGCAAGACTCTAGAGAATTGAGGGAAGGAGCAGGACAAGAGTTAAGTTAGTTAACCCATAAGAGGAAAGTTTCCAGGAGCTCTGGGTATGAGGACAAACAAATCTGACAATCTGTGAGGAAAAAGCCAAGTGAAGAATGGTGATACTGGCATGGCTTGCAGCATACACCTTCTCACAGTGAAGCTGGCTAACTAGCCAGTGTGTTCACTGACCCATTCCATGCTGTGGCTGTCACCCTGGGCCTTACTATAATGATTTATACCTCACCCTTTTTAAGAAATAACAGGAAGGTTACCGTCTTTACACGTGCCCAGTTTTTCTTAGTCTGCACCTCACCTCCAAGTTTGCTGTTCCCCTTGTGCTGTTGCAGCTTCTTTTCCACCCTTAATTCAGAAAAAAAAGGTTGTGATGGTGACTATGTTTTTCTGAGTAAAACAAGAAAAAAAAAATGTTTTCCCAGCTGTGTCCAGAAAATCCAGACACACACAGGAAAATCCAATAAATGATTAACTCAGTCTTTCCATCTGTAGATAGTGGTGTTTCTGGTTAAACTTCTTAAATGATATTATTTTTCTTTTTATATCGCTAGCCTTCTTCTCCCTCAAGACAAAAGACAGTCTCTTTGATTTGAAATGCAATGTCCTGGGAAATTTTCTGGTGAGTACCTGGATGATTGCTTACTTGTGGTTTTCTGCCTTTTGAATAAGGAAAGATAATTTGGAAGTGATTTTCCAGTACTGCTTCCCTGTGAGAGGAGAAAAATGAGCAAGACAGGAACTTTATGGGCAAAAAATTACAGAATTTATGCATTGGTTACTCTTTGCAGAACACTGATTTTGATACACTCCTTTTTTATTTTTCCTTCTTATTTTTTTTTCATTATGGGTGGGGTAGTGAGGTAGGGTATTTTCAGCTGTGAATCTTTGACCCAGACAATTAAGTTTGTCTTAGAAAGTGGTGGGAAGAGATTGGTGCCATCTGGCTGGAACAGGTACTGACACGGTAATGCTCAATCCATGCATCCACCTATGTGCTGCCCTGTTGATAAGAGAAAGCACACTATGACCCCTGTGTTGTGACCAGAAGCAAATTTGACCCACGTGTTATAGTCAGAAAACCAGGTTTGGTTTGCTGCCCTGCTCCCACTCCGGTGGTCAAGCTTGGGCTTGCTTGGCAAGCACACCTTGGCAGTCCTTGACATTGCCTGTCTTACCTATTTCCTGTTTATTGACCTCCTGTT
Source organism: Gymnorhina tibicen (assembly GCA_013399875.1). Classification (NCBI taxonomy): domain Eukaryota; kingdom Metazoa; phylum Chordata; class Aves; order Passeriformes; family Artamidae; genus Gymnorhina; species Gymnorhina tibicen. The sequence continues at coordinate 255,105 of VXAZ01002631.1, read as the reverse complement.
TTCTACTCAAGGCTCTTTGCAAACAAGCAGTCCACAACAACTACTTTTTTGCCCTGGGTACCAATTTTGCTACCTGGCATACCCAGACTTGGTATTTTCAATACCAATACTTGGGCAATCTCAGCATAGCATTACTAGAGCACTGTTGGCCTTGCAAGGCTCCACTCCCCAAAATACCCCTAGCAACTGTCTTTGCAGTTTGGCCACTTCTCACACAAATCTCCCTTATCCAAGCTGTGAGATCCAGCTGTCCCTCATGGTGCTTTCACACTTCTCTCTGCCACAGCCACCAGTTTCTGAGATTGTCTCCCATTTCCCATGTCCTGCTCAACCTCAGCCCAGCACCCATGCACAGACATGTCACCTGCCCAGTATTGGCTCCCTGCTCCCTATCACTGCCCGTGGCTGGGGAATTCAGAGCAGCTTAGCCACTGCACAGGCTGGACTTGCCTGTTTGCCATCTTCACACAGGCTGAATGCCTATGTGGGTTTTTGAGTTTTTTTATTTCTGTTTGGGTTGTGTAAAAACACAGTCTGTATGCTCAAAATTAAATTCTTAAGTAATTAAGAGTGCTCTCTAACTGTGATATGTGGCTCATAACTACTTAGCAAGCTGCCAGGTTTTGTGTCAGCTTTTGGTGACTTTTAGTTTTTTTTTTATATAACTACCTGGAAACTTATATCAAGCCTTTGGACAAAAAATACAGATTTCCTTCACTAAACCCACCGCATTTCTCTGCTGATTGCCCATTCACAGAAATGTTTTAGGATTTAATATGGCCTTTCTGCAGAAAACAATGATCAGTGAAGTAAGAAATGCCAGTTTGGGCCAGTTTCAGGACCCCATCATCCTCCTTTGCAGTGAAGCTAACCAACAGCTAGATGCCCATATAGCAGAAGCTTGCAGGCTCACCCTGCCCCAGGCTGGCAAATGCTCTCCTTTCCCAGTCCTTTGGCATATTCCTGGCAGCCTAAATGTCTGGGTGACTCAGGCCAGGTGCCTGGATCAGAGAGAAAAGGTCAAATTTTTCTCAACACAAATAAGGGGGGAAAAGCTCCGAGCTGGAGTGCAGTGGCTGCATCCGCCACCTAGGTGCCCAGGGCAGGGGGATGTGCCTTGCAAGGGACATCACCAGCCCCCCACTCCCGCACTGCTTTTGCTCCCAGCTGCCTCCTGGCCTGCAGTCGCATGACATGACCTCAGCCTGTCAGGGAAGAGGCAGGAAGAGTGCATCAACTCCTTGGAGACCTAGGCGCTGGGTGTTTTCTTTTTCCGCTGCATTAGCCAGCTCAGATGTGGCACAGATGGGGAATCTGCAGCCTGTGCCCCCACACCGGCTCCCAGGGCCTCAAGGGTGTCTGACAGATGGGACAAAACCCTGGTGGGGCCAAAACATGTTTCGCATCACAGCTGTGGCTGGGGAAGAGGGGTGAAGCCCTTCAGCACATCATCCAGCCCTGCCTGGCAATTCAGCCACAAACGATGGGCACAGAGGAGCTGCACCACAGGGACCTCTCTGGGACCCGTGCTAGCTGTTTCATGGGATGGAAAGACAGGTTTTCACCCACCTCTTCCCAGAGGACAGAAACGACTGGACTGGAGTGCTGCTGAACTGGGCAGGGAGCAGATCGTGTGCTGTTCCTGGGATGGATGGGTAAAGACAGCCTCTGGTGCTGGTGAAAGGCTTAGGATGGGGAGAAGGGAAGTTGTAGGGAAAGAGCAGAATGTCTTCTGGCATACACCACTGTGTACACCGCTGAGGCACCCAGATGACAGACGCAGTGCAGCCCGCTGCCGGGTGATGTGGGTGTAAAGCAGGAGCATTACTATTTGGGTAAGTGTGGAGCTGGAAGTGGTGAGAAAGGGTGGGTTCAGGTTAGGAGAAGCAGTGTGAACTCTGCATGCCACAGCCCTATTGGGAAGAGCATGGGGAGGTGCTGCTGAATGGAGCTCCCAGACAAGTTGGAAGAGTCCAGAGATGGTGCTGCTACCCCTGTTTTATTGCCAAACAGGGAAAGCTTCAGGCCAGGGTGCTTCACACATTATGCCTGGACTTACTTTTATCCTGCCAGAAATGGATTTTTTTTGCCATAGGGCTGTAGAAAGGCTGAGATCGCCCAGGGCTGGCAGGGAGGGTGGCTCTGAGCTGTGAGGCTAGTGGGGAACAAGGTAGGGCTACGCAGTCTCCTCAGCCACAGAGGTGCTGCTCTGTCTGGGTGTGGTACACTTATGTCAGTGACTTCATGGTGATGCACTTCTACCACCAGCACTGTCCAAAGCCTTTCAGAAGAGCACAGCATTAGAAAACAACCTTGCCTACCCCCTAACATGCAGCTTCTTTTACCCATGCTCTGGACGAAGTAAACATACAGTGTGCTCAGTGACTCCTGGTCCTCGGGCATTGCTCCAGAACGCCTATCCTCAATTTTGATGGGTTGAAACCAAAGAAGCTTCCATCTGCTGCTGAACAAAACACAAATATACTGAATCTACAGAAACTGGCATCCTTTATGCAGTCTGCCAGCTACTTGTGCAGTTAAACTCCTCTAACTGGGCTAATGAGATGTAGGGGTATTTTCTAAAGCACAGCTTTTGACAGGGAGACCCCATTTTTATTTCAAAGAAGAATGCACAGAGGTCCTAGTTAGAGAAATTCTAATGATGTGGCTGAGTGCTGTAAAACCTGACGATCCAAGAGAGCTTCCAGCGAACTGTGAAAAAAACAAAAGTGGAAAATCAGTTTCGAGTGTTCAGATGGGGTTACTCCGAAGACATCTGCGCTCTTCTGCTTTTTGAAGTCGGACTGAGAGGGAAAGCCCCAGGGCTGGAAAAGGCTTCTGCTTTTTCTTTTTTTGTTCTTTTTTTTTTTTTTT
>VXAZ01002631.1:207160-251545 GCA_013399875.1 Gymnorhina tibicen | reverse complement strand
TTTTTTTTTTTTATCCTTTTCACAATGCCATAAGGGAAAAAAGCTCGGAGCCCGCTTCTGTGCTCATTACTGTTAGATCCCGAGAGACACCAGCTGCACCAGGGAAGCTGCACTGGGACACGCACCTCAGGGCTGGGACCTCCAGCCTGCACATCGTGCAGTTGGTTTTGCTTGTGTCTCCACGTAACTTGTGTGCTAACACATCAGCTCTCTTGCTGCACTGACAAGCTCTCTTAATCTAGCCAAATTCTTGAATTAAACAAGTCGTTGTCAGAAAAGTCAGTCTTTGGCTGAGTAGTAGCATTGCGCTTTCAGGGCAGGAGTGGGGTTGAGATGATTTCACCAAAAGTGTAAAACTGTAGAATATTAAACTACACAAGCATGCTCCTGTGCAACCGAGGTGCTCTCTTCATCCTTGCTCCCGGGAACTGGAGCTACACTTCTCAATGGGAGCATAAACATGCAGTTGTAATGAGTTTGAACTTCACACAAACCCACTAAAGTTGCTAACTCCCATATATATGAGTATTTCCATGTTATAAACAGCAATTACGTGGCTCCCACAGGGTCCAGTTAGTATATTGTCAGGCAAAGCCACATGTATATGTTACTGAAGTGATTTGGGTGTGTAATAGGCAACTGCAAGTACTATTAGTGTTGCAGCGTCAGTCACATTTTAATTCTGTCTGTGCATAGGGCCATTAACACAGAGAGAAAGTCAAATGCAGTATTTGTAATGAAACTGGAGGTTGCACACCCAGTGTTTGAAGCAATTGTAATAGACTGCTGAGAGTCATCCAAGCCTTTCTGGTTTAGCTAGTAGAAAGAAGCCTCTTTTACTCCAAATGCTTTTACGTCAGTCATATCCTTAGTTGATGTGTTTCAGCAGATGTTACTAGTTTAATGCTCTCAGTGAATCTGTCCTAGCTCTGTTGATTTACACAGAGAGTTGGTTTTGGGGCGTGCTTTTGATGGGAGAGAGGTAAGGTTAATGATGTAGGAGACCCTGTGCAAATGCTCCCATTCAGTTACAGCCTTGGTTCATTGGGGAGTGTACGAACATCTTTTGTGGTAGTGGTGATACTAAAAAAAATTCCAAGAAACTTACATGCTGGTGTTTTCAACACTTGAAACAACAACAAAAAAATTAGGACTTCTTTATCCACACAGAAAATTCTTGCACAACTGACCTGTGTGAAAGTGGTTCTCTTGTGGTATTCATGCTTAAGCGGACTGTTTGATTTACTGTTTACTGTTTCCAGTTTTCAATTTGATCTCTGTGCCATCAAAGTGAGAAGGAAAAGAGCAGTGAGGATCCTAATGAACGTGCTAGTGGCTTTTTTTTTCAGCAAATCTTTCTTTACTGTTGTCCAGTTGCATAGCTGAAAGACATGGGTGTTTTTTAGGGTACTTCCCCTCCCTGCCTCCACACCAACACGGTCCCTTCTATTCTTGACCATCACACCAGGGAAGTCTGGCAATTGATTTTGCAGCTTTGATATAAGAGATGGTTTGGGCTTTGATTCCTGTGGGCTGAAGAGGCAGGCTCTCTGTAGGAGTGCCATGGAGCATCTCTGGAGGCGCTTGTCTCCATGGGTGTGTTCTGAGACAAATTCTGGAAGATTCAGCGTTGAGGCAGCACAAGTTGTACATCACACAAGGCCACCAGTGCAAAGTAAGAGTGCTTTGGCCATGGCTGATAAACTGTCTTTGTGCATGCATGATAACTGATTGCTTGAAACAATACCTGCTTCATGGAGAGACAAGCTGGCAGATCTGGGAGCTGGAGTGATTTTTCTCAGGCATGTGTTTCTCTGAGGCATGTGTTTCTCTTTGGAGAACCTTTGCTTGCAAGGGTCTTGAGAGAGAGCAAGAGGCTGGGGTACTGCTGGGTGCTAATTTAAAGACAGTTTAGAGGTAGCCTGATGTAGTGGCCAGCCCAAGAAAGGGAGGGAAGGGGTAGTGTCTGCAGAGTAAGATTAGGTGGATGGGTCCCCAGGGTATTGGGGAGCCATCTGCCAAGCCGCTGTGCTTCAGCTGAGGCTGGGCAAACCCGTGAACTGTTTCCAAAACTCAAAGATTGGGGCAGTCACCATCCAGAGTATCCTGCTCCAGATCAGCTTTGTGTTGCAAGTGCTGAGGATCCCCATGGTGCAGCAGCTGTTAGAGTTGTTTGGTGTGAGTATTGCTGAGCTCACCCAGAAGAGGTGGGAGAAAAGTCCCTGGGCTCAGCAGGGACATGTGCCACCCCCTTTCCTTGAAGGGACATTTTCTTGCAAATGGTCCATGATGGGGAGCTGGCTTCTGGTGGAGCAGGGATTTCATGAGCTGCCTGTCCCACCCAGACCTGCTCTGTAACCTGGGTGGTTTGGTGCATCCTGGTGGATTGTAAAATTATGTGTGGATCCTTCCCTCTGGAAGGTTGGGTCAGAAGGGGGATGTGTGATAGGGAGCTTCTCTGGACAGTCAACATACAGCAAAGTGGGTCTGCAGATAAACAAATTTAGGTCTTGTGCAATATGTGTCTTAAACTTCTGAATATCTTCCTAAATGTATTCATGCCCTCCAAACCCCATGATCACAGAGACTATTTCCAGTCCTTATTTTTCTATTTGCAGTGAAAAATTTTTCTATTTGCAGTGATGTGAAATTGGGGGGTGGGGGGGTATGTGTGTTAGAAATAATTTTCTTCTGTCAGATGAAAAAGCTGTTTGAGACCAGCTCAAAGAGTCTGCCTGACACTTTCATTCTGGATGTAAGCGTTCTACTCCTCTCAGGAGTGGCACTATTTGAAGTATCCTTCTGCAGTATGTTTCCAGATACTTTCTCTGAGTGCAGCTCCTTCTTGCTCTGAGATGTTTCTTGCTGTCTTGCCAGCTCCTGTTCGAGACCACAGACTCCTGTGATACTAATGCATCCAAACATTTATTCTCTACATTACAGAGATGAGCAAGGCAGGTTGTGGATAGTGCTTAAAAGCAGGGTGGGGTGAGAGCTAGCCCTCTGGGTGCGGGCTTGGTTGCTACGTGGTTGAATCAGGAGTCCGAGGAGCTTGGGTATTATCTAGCCCTTGAAGCTTGAATGGCTTCTGAATTGACTGTACTTCCTGGATGCTGTAAGTAAAAAAACCTGTTTGGGCACCGGATCAGGCTGTCCGTCAGGGATCAAGCTGTCCATCAGAGCGTGAGCACTGAATTTCTACCTCTACCGAGTACCTCAGCCACCAGTGCTGGCTGTGGGAAGTGTGTGGACTTTGCTGAGGCTCCCTTTGCTAACTCCACAAAAAGATACTCAGTGTTGCAACTACTGGGCTAAGCCAAAGGAAACCAGGCTGGAGCTGTCTTCTGAGGCTGGCCTGCCAGGGCAGAAATACACTGGTCACTGTCATGCTTGCTGAGAACATCATGTCATAGCCACAGCAACTTTATGCTGCCTGGTGAACAGACTGTCTTGCACAGGACCAGGAGTTGGACTTGATTATCATGATGGGTCCCTTCCAAATCAGCATATTCTATGATTCTATGGCTGAAAAGAGGTCCTCGTCTTGAAACTGTGATGCAGTAGCTTAGGAGCAGTAAGAAAACAACCTAAATGGCACAGATTACATAATACAAGCCTCCCTTTTTGCAGAAGCAATGAATGGGGCTTGCTCTCTCTTCTTGGCCTGACATGGCACAGTGGAAGAGGTGGCTTACCTCCAAAGTGTACTCATTATTTTTTTACAACAGTTTTCAAATGGGAAGTTTCATTTGAATAATAACTGCATCTCCCAGGTTGAATGAATGCCAGGTGTGATGGCAAGATGCACTTAGGCCTGGGCTATGTCTACATGTCAGTGCTAACAGAAGAATGCTTGCCAGGGAAGCCCTTTTCTCAAGAGGAAACAAATTCTAGTACCAGCAAGTTCTGGTTGTCATCAGCTGTCTTGTCTGTGGACTTGCTGTGACTTAATGAGGAAAAAAGAAGAGGTATTAACTTCCCACACCAGTGGGACACGAGTGCCAGCTGGCCTGTGTTGTGCTGCTTGTGGGGGATGTAACATCTTTGATGTCTTCTGCCTTCTTGCCACTGCTGAAACTGCTTGTTGGCTCCTGACTGCTCGTGGTGCCATAGCTGCCCAAGGATGCTGCAGTCCTTAAGGTGCATTTTCTTAGCAAGAAAATGGTCCTGCAACAGTGTTTTCAGTCCTCCAGTGCATGCACATCAGGAAAAATTTGTTGATGTGTTTTCTTGCTTCTGCCTCGCTTGTGCTGGAGGTAAGATGGCTCAGATCAAACTTCAGTAAAATTTCTGTTCCAAAAAACTTCTGTTAAATCTAGTTAAGGCTCAGAAAAAAATGCTGAGGTGAAAGCTGTGCAATTAATTTAAACATGTGATATGAAATAATCATGCAGAATCAATAAGCCATGTCTAAGAGGTAGATACGTACTCCTTTTTGCATACTCTGCTGCTGTATTGTAGTTTGCACTTCCCACGGAGAAAATCCACACTTTTACAGCTTTGCAAGTGTAAATTCTTCCAGTGGCTCTTGTGTAGAATGGTCTGATGGTTGGGTGTGGGGTGTTTTTTTGTTCGTTGGTTTGCTTTTTTGGTTTTTTTTTTACCATTCACTTTGGGACACTATCTTAAACTATGTTTATAATATTGATTTGAAAACTGAGGATGAGCTCTCCCAATACCCTGTCCTTCCATCCATAAAAGCAGTGTATATTTAGCTGGACATAAAGAATGTACAGCACATGACAAAGGATGCCGTCTGTAAATTTTCAAGGGACAGCAGATGTTGGCTGGAGTTTTGGAAAGAATTTAGTTGCTTAAAGATACAGAACTAACTTCTGCTAGGCTCATGAGACATTTGGGTATATTCAAATTTTAGCTTCCATGGAGTAGAAATCCATATGGAGCAGACCTGTAGCCTGTCTAAACATTGTTCTGCCATCTGAGATGCCTAAAGACGATGGAAGCACACTACCTGCTGAAGAGAAGCAGTCTGTCAGTTTGCTAAATACACTGGAACAGGTTGAACAAAAACAGTAAATGCAAGACGTCTACTACATGCATCACTGAATTCTCTGGATAAAAGATGCTGTCTTTGCACAGTTTTTCTTAAATCACACCCCTGCTCCAATGCTCTTTGACATAACTTGGGAAGAATACTTGCACTGTGGCTTTATAAAAGTTTTTCATTATCTGTGTGTTATGTCTAAGAATACGGTGGTTCAAACAGTGAGCTAAAGCCTTCTTCTCAGAGGGCTTGTTTTGATTCTTGCACATACCTTAGAAATAATGCATAGACATCCAAAGGTCCATACAGCATGCATCAAAAATCACTGACTTGGCAAATACAAAATGCTGAGTGACCTTTAATGGTAAAGTGTAATCATACAGACTTTGAATTAATATGCTGTTCACAGCCATGCAGTTACAGCTCAGACAGCGTCAGCCTTTGCATAATAAAAAGCATTTAATTCTGTGTAACAGCTGACTATGTCCTAACAACTTCAACCAAACAACAAAGCAAACATTTTTTAAGGGGAGAAAAACTCAAGTGCAGATCTAAAACAAGGCGACCAGACTGCAAACAAATTTTACCTGCAACTGCTTGATACTGCTGCTAAGGCATTCATTTGAGGTTTTTTGTCACTGTTCCGAGGTTTTTTTCTAAGCAGCAACTCTTTTGCTTCATTTCTGAACGGAGCCTCTCTTTAGACACTGAACTTCTGTGAAGTCTGCCTTTGAGTAGGGAGAGCAGCTTTGATAGTATCTGCACCCTTTCAGTTTTGCTCTCTCCAGCCTGACTGCTTCCTGTGAGGCTGCTTATAGTAAACAAATCATGTAGTGCTGGGAATAATGGCATGAGAAGTCTGCAGTGCCCTGGTGCCTTTTGGTGAATCCCTGGGGTAGGCTGTGGGGTGTGTTTTGGTGAGGACTCAAAAGGGGCTGGCTGGATGGTACCAAGCCTGAGGTCTGTCCAGTCCAGGGCCATGCTGAAGCCTGGTGAGCAGGTAATAGTGACTCACTGCACTGGTTTGGATTCAAGGTTGCTTTAGCCCAGGAGTATGTGTGTGGTCATGAATTTCAGCAGATGTCCAGGAAGAGTTCAGCTTAGAGATTCATGAGAAGGATGTGATTTCTATATTGCTGGGGATTTGTTCCCCTTGAGCTTGTTCACCCTCCTCATCAGGTCCCTCAATTTTTTTGTTTCAAACTGTACAAGGAACCATGTCCTCTTTGGTGTGGTGCTAACTCCCAATGCCTTCTTTTGTTGTCCTCTGGCTGTTGCATTAAAAAAAACGGTGCTGAATCACTGGTTGTTCTTTGCCAGACCCCTTATCACTGCAAGCACCTCTGCCAATCTCTCAGTTGCCTCCTTTTTGTAGCTGAAAAGTCTTACCTGACTTTGTTATCCCTCTCAAAAATCTAGACTTCCCTGCTGGAAAACAGCTATAGGCAGTACTCTCACACAAGCCCTTTCTTTCCTCCCCACCTCTGGCTTTCTATACATCTCCCTGCAACTCCTGATAGTTAGGAATTAGTTTAAAGCCCAGGCTGAGATTTCCTCTCTTTCAAAACCTTGGCTAGCATTAGGTTTTAGCAGCTCCAGCTGAGATTTAGCCATGCAAAGCTCCTGTTCTTTTGAATTTTAATCTATTTTACTAACGCTTTAATTCAAGAATTGCAAACATGTATGAATGTGGGGAGGTGTGAGGAAAACACAAATAGGACATATGAGGTCACATGGAATTAAACGCTACAACCCTTGCTAGTGGTCTTACTGTGGGCACCTGCACTCTCCCTGTGATGTTGGTGCCCCAGGTTTCACCGGTTAGCAAGTTGATTTTAATGCCAGCTTTCTGCATTTAATCCTGTTACTTAGGAAAAGTGATTTAAGACAAGCTCAACAGGCACAGTCTTTTCAGAACGATTGGTATGATCTGTCAAAAGCAGTGAAGCTTGCTAAGCTCATGGCCACGCAGGGATGATATGACAGGAGAGGCAGAACTCTCAGTGCAGGATTCTGTAAAGACTTGTCCATGACATTGGAACTTGCTGGAGAAGGTTTTAAAATCTGCAGGAACCTTCTATCCAGCATTACTGCTGAGAGCATAAACTCACTGTATCAGGGTATATTATAGGCTGCTGACAGGCAATTGTGTTTTTTGCTGCTAGAGATGTTGGTGAAGCAATGAGAAAGGAACAAGCACAGCCTAGGATTAGAAATGGTCCAGGTGTGGCTGTGAGGTTCTCCATAGCAGACTGTGATTTACAGGCATTCTTCAAGGCTTTTTTCTGCTTTCTTGCAATAGTGCAGCGTTTCCCCAGTAGCCTCAATGAAACCTCCAAAAGGCGCTGTCAGCATGGGGGTTGTTGCCTCTGTCAGGGAGCTGATATCCAGTGGTGGTGTGGCTGAGGGGGAGGGCAGTCAGCTCTGACAAACAGAGCTATGCACATGCAAAAAAGCATGTAAAACTGAGGCTTCCTCTTGGTATGGCTTAGCTGTGGAGACATGCCTGAGGATGCTTTGACCTCTGTCCCAGCTAACATTCTTTGTGAATGGTCCTTAGGTCCCTTCCTGCTGATGTTTCCCCTTAGCATGAGTGGTCTCTTGCTGTCCAGAATTTGGCTGACGCTTGCTCCCTGAAGATTCATGCTTGAGCACCCATCCCGTTCTGCTTTTTCTCAAGCACTGTTTTCTCAGGTCTCCTGCAAGGAGTCAGTCTGTCTTAACAGCATCTGTCCTCTCAGGGAGTCTGAAAAACTCCAGACTGAAATTTGCCATTTAATTATATGCTCCTTTGAATACTTCCTCCTTATTAGACATTTTCAAAGAAAACATATGACCTTAAGTGTGAATGCTTCAGGAGGCATGGGTTCACACTGGTTCTTTGTGCTCAGACATTCCTTGTGACAGCAGCTGTGGACAATGTTATCCCATTCCACTGAGATGGAGCTCAGCTCTCCTGTCAGCTCACCTGAAAACAGTGGTGAGATAGCAAGAGTTTGATATTCTTCAGTTAAAGCTCCCTTACATGTAGGTATGGAAAGAAAAAAAAAAGGCCCCAAGACTAAAACAGTTCATCCCAAAAGTGCTCCCAACCAGAACCTCAGTGAAAGTCAAAAGAGGATGCTTTGGTGCTTTTCTTCTGTGGAGAAAGGAGAAGCATTTTCTTCGGCTTTTCATGACTCACTATACCTATCTAAAAACCACTGGAATTTTTGGGGGGCAGTTTGAGGGGAGCATATGAGTTTAAATGTAATTCATCCAGAGAGAGAAACTGCTTCAGGAAAGGCAGCACCCAGCTCTCATCAGGAGCCTGCCTAAAGACACCTCTCAAGGGTGAATTGTGGGCACAGTTTCTCCTTGCAGATACTGACCCGCTGCTCCGTTTGCACATCCAGACAGCAGAGCAGAGGTAGTGTGTGTGCTTCATGCTGGGCTGACTTATCTGTCCTTGGCAGCTCGTGCTGGAGCAGTAGGAACCCTGTGGTCTTAGTATCCTGCTGCTGTTCAGTTCAGTGCTTAGACACGGATTCAGCAGCTTCGCTTCCTGTGCTGGCCTGAAACCACCACAAGCACCACGGGCTTATCCTCAACAATCTCTGCTCCCTAAGCATGAAACAGAAGGCCAGCAAAGTGGGACCTCTGTTGACCCATGCCAATGCCTTTTGTGAGGTTAATAGAAACCGGTCCAGTGTGTTAGCAGGAGGTCTGAGGGGTGAGGACTGCCAACTCCAAACTAATGCAGCCTCATAAATGTTATGTAAAATTCACTGAGAGGCAAATGCAGCCTTCCTAACTCCTGACCAAGAGCTATGACCTAGAGAAGTAGGCTTGATCAAACATGTTCAAACAGGCAGAAGACACTACAAGAGTGATGCACGAATGGCTAGGAGCTTATTGCCTCTCTGCCCAGAGCATCACTGGACTGAAAAATAGTATGTATATGGCTCATGAGAAATGTATGTACAGCTGGGCTGATTTAAGGGGATTGGTGCTCTAAGCGTCACCCTCTCCAGCAGTGACAAGGATGAGATGCATCAGAGGTGGTGGTTAAAGCCCTCTGAGGGAAGCAATTATGAAATGAGCTGACCTGGATGCAGATTTCTTTGCCCTTAAGCTGAGAGAGAAGGCTTAAGCAGGAATTTTATATCCCTTTCAATTTTGCTTGTATTTAATCTTTGCTAATGCAGCTTGAAAGCACCACAAATGTTTGTCCAGCCCATTTCTGGGCTCCTGGTTTTGGGGCATGTTGACTTCTGCAAGGCTTGGGTGAGTGGTAGATTGAAAGAAGGAAAGGAGAGCACATGTGGCCTCTTGATTTGGACATTGGTAAAGCAATAGTCTTAAAAACTAGCTCTGACCTCAGAGCATCCTCATTCTTTCCTGCTCTTGCATTCTTTTTTAATATTTCTTGTTTGGATGAAATATGACAACCTTACCCTTAAGCCTGAATCTGGACTTTCTTTACACATCCTTTTAGTGCTCTGACAACCTAAATAGATGTTAAATACAGCTGTTCCCATACACAAGCCAGTATCTGTAATTCTCATCAGCAGTGCTGAGCACTTCTGAAAATCAAGTTACCCCTTTCAGATGCAGAGACTAAGATCTTGCAGCCTCTGTTTAGGCACCTAACTCTGATAAATGTTGCCCTATACACTGAAACCCCATTAATTTAACAATTTATTTGTGCCTATTATTGGATGATGCAGAGGGTGCTGTGAACTGGAGTCTTCTTCATTGCTTTACAATAAGGTACAGGCAAACAGAGATCCTTGGAACATGTGTGTGCTGGCAGGAATGCTCAGTGCAGCAGATGTCTGTGAAATCTCAAAGAGCAAAGCTTGAGGGATGGAGAAGCTGTGTCCCAGAGGGGTATAGATCAGAAATTCCTGACTGCTCAGGAACTGGACTGTTCTGTTAATTTTATTTTCCATTTCATTTATCTGTCACTGGGATTTGGCACCAGCTAGTTGTTAGCCGTCCCATCCCTTCACATCCATCTGAGTAGACTGAATTTTTGTCTGGCTCCGTAAGCTACTCCTGTTTAAGCTGTTGCAGACAAAGAGCCTTCTCCTGTGTGCTCTGGCTCCAGCTATTCCTTTTCTAACCCTTCCAGTCTCCCTGCCAGTGAATGACTGGAGCCCTGTAAAGGCAGGACAGACATGGAGATTTCTTCCAAGCTCATTTTGTCATGGTTGTGATAGTCATCTTTATGCTAGAAAGCCCTTTATCTGTTCCATCACATTTTTCCTAAAGGATTTGGTAGGCTGGTGTTAGCACATCCATCAGAGTACTGGAAGCCCTAGTGCTGAGTAGCTGGACTAGTGAATGGTAAATAAATCAGTCCAAGACCCCTGTCTGTCTGCTGTCTACTTAGGGCAGAATGGTGTTGGACTAGATCTTGCAGAACTGGCACAGTGCAGAGGTAGGAGAAGAAATGGGTGTAATAGGCTGAGAAAACCTGCAGCAAAACCATTCTAGGACATGGGGCAAGATAGCTATTTGTCAGTGTGCTATTGGAAGAAAATGTAATTGTTGGACTGATGGCCTAGGAGGAATGTATGGATTTGTGATTCTATCCATCTCTGATTAAAGAGCTGTGACTGTGTGTTCCTGTGAATTATGTGTCCCTTGTACTTTGAATTTCTGTTTGTAGCTGATGCTTATCCTAAGGTATTTGATAGAAATGCATAAAAGTTATTGTTGTCCTGGGGGGCAGAATGTTCCACTTGACTTTTTTTTTTAAGAGTGTTTTTGTAAGCTAATGCTTTCACCAATGTGAACCATGCCATGACTTGCTATGCCACAATAATTGACTGCCTCATATGAATATAAAGTTTACTGAAGAATTTATAGAGTTAGTGAGTTATTTTATTTGTCACTTCAAACAGAAGAATTACGGGCTCCATCTTGCCCAGCTGGGAAGAAACTTAATGCTGACTCTAGGTAGTTTTTGCACTACAGTTTATTGCTGGTGTGCACTTTATCTTAGCGATTTGTTTTGTCCCTACCTGTTCAGAAAAGTATTTTGATCTTAATCCTGTAGCCTTTCTCTCTTCTGAGAAACTGGACATTCACTCTGCCAAACTGTTTCTTACAAGAAGGAGCAGTGGGGAGGTGCTGGTGGCACCAGGCCTGGATAGAATGGGTTGCTCAATCCATCTGTCCATCCCCCCCTCCGGGTGTTCCCCTGATAACTGGGCTCACCACCCTGTGCCCACTCCCTGCCTCCTGGCCAGGTAAGCAGGTTTGACTTGTGTGGTATGGTTGTAAAACCAAGCTGGGCTCTTATCCTGACCTAGACAGTGGTGGTCATGCATGGGCTGCCCAACAAGGACCCTGAGACAGTACTCCTACATGTCTGCATACCTTATCCTTCTTCCCTTTTTTGGTCATCCTTTTTGTAGTCCTTGCTTCTCGCTTTCTCTACCGCACTCTGTTTGAAAAGAAACAGCCTGCCCCGTTTATGGTTTTCCCATGGGTCCCAGTTTTATGACATACATCATACTCAAATTTGCTATTTGTGATACTATTCCCTTGATATTTTTAACCCTAACTGGTATTATTGAGATAGCTGGCCAGTGCTGCTGGCCTTTTCAGGGGGTAAGCTGGTTAAAGAAGTGAGTGGTTGAGTGCTCTAACATCTCTGCTTAATACTGAAATGCTTGAGTTCAGTGACAGAGAGGTGAGCTCTTCAAAGGTGCTCTGAGTTGGCCCATGTCTACTCTGGATGAACTTGGTGGTGACAGAGTGAAATGAATACTTTAAAAATGCTACCTGACAGTGCACTTAAAGTGATTTCATGTTCCTTCTGCTGTTTTTTTACTAAAAGGTAGATAAGGTGTGTTTATTTTGACTCTACAGGCAGAAGCACTTGTGCGGGATAATGACGTATCGGCTCATGCCCAGAATGTTGCCAAGGCCAAATATGAATTTTTATTTGGCTTGGAAGAAGAGAAGCCTTCAGGAATGGGTAAGTGCTATTTATTACTATTGTGTGAAAAAAAAAAAAACAAAAAAAAAACCACCTCTTAAGCCGCTCAGGAAAGTTTTGCAGAAGCTGCCTGCTCCCTTAATGACCCCATGAGGGCTTGCTCACTGTGCTACACTGCCCTTCGCAAGTACCAGACCAAAGGATCCTTCTGGTTTGGCCCCAGAAAATGACAGTGGTCCCCTGTCTTATACCCACACCTTTCTTTCTGGTTCATGTGGGCCACCATCATGTGACAGCAGGGACTCATGTGCGGGAGACACACTGTTGGAGGGAGTCCCTGCACTTCTCTGCAGCAGACTTGTTTCAGCCACGAGTTCTGCAATTGCACATGCTGAGACATGGCCATTTCTGTCTGGAGGTCCTTCCGAAATGCCCTTCGTGGTCTGCACGCTGCTCTTTCTACAGCTACAGGTAGGTAAGATTTTAATTTAGATACTTGAGGTGGTACCTGAACTGCTCTGCCCTCTGTAGTCAGTAATTCAAGAAGTCCAGGTGCAAAATCTAATGTTACGCCTAAGGATCTGTCTTGTTCCTGTTGTCTTCTTGTAAATACAAGGCATTTTCTACCTTTTCAGAGCCCAATCTTAGAAGAAAATAAATGTAGTATTGTACCTATTCCTCTTGCCTCATCAAAATTATCAACAAGCCTTGCCCTCTTTGTAAAAGCATTTCCTCAGGCTGTTCTCTTTGTACCTTGATCCTTTCTAATTGCAAACTTTCTGGAATGTCACTTAATTAAAGAAGACTCCCTTCTTGCCAGAAAAGGGCAGCACTTTGTTCAGAAACAAACTGTGTAGGCTTCTCCACTTCAGTAAGAAAANAAGAAAAAAAAAAGAAAAAAATAGAATTAAAAAGCAGAACTGGAGTTTGGAAAGTGAGTAAACAATTTCTTCCTGGATTTTATAAAGTTTGGTCTTCTACTTGGCAAATCCTAATTGCAAAGTGGAAAAAATTCAAATTTCTGAAAAGGGAAAAAAATACCCAAAAAAACCAAAACCAAAAGGTCCTCATTTAGGAATTCTAAAAACTTTTCCAAATTGCCACAAAATGTGTATCAGATTATTACATGAATCATGATGACCTCATTTCTTGCTTGGAAAGACACAATGTGAGAGCACTGTCAGCAGGCATTGGTACAAATCCAGAGATTGGTATTAAATAAAGTATGCTGTGTCTATTAAATCCAAGTCAATCTATTGTTATTACCAGCCAAAACAATTATCAAATATGACGGGTATTCTGAGCTAAGTACTGAGCCCTAAAATAAAGGGTGGCAAAGATTAAGCCAGATATACTGACCTATGTGCCTAATTCTCTGTATTTTCCCTGTGCTGCTTCTTGCCTTGTTTCTGGATCTCCTCCTGTTCCTTTATTAATGAGAAACTACCATTAGGGGCTAACAATTAGCAAAATGGGAGTGATTTCAAGGAACCCTCACAGGTGGGTTTGTGAATATTTAACAGTGGTTAACATATAACATTTGTGAATTGTACCCAAAAACTGGGTGACATTGTGCCTACCCAGACTGGCCTCATGCTATCACAGATAAATGCATCCTCTTTCTCCTTCTCCCCCAAGTTGTTTGACCACTGTGGATAAATGAGAGTGGTTCTGCCCCTTCTAGTTTTTTCTTCAAGCGAGCAAGGTTTAACTGCTTATTAACTGGAGATGAATGAGGACAGGGTGACTGAGTGGACAGTAGTACAAACCCAGGGTTTCGTACACCAAATCCTGGCTTTTTTGATTTGATACATGTCAAATATGTCATGATATATGCTTTTGGGGGAAGCAGCTATGCTTGAAAGTCTCTCTGTCCTTTTCTGTGTTAGATGGGAAAGGAGAAAACACCACCAAAAATCCAAATAAACATGCTGCTTTCTGAAGTTTCCTTTAAAAGAAAGAAGACATGTTTTTTAGGGGTTGAAGTATGAAATATTTCAAGCAAATGAGTGACAGGGGCAGGGCCAGGAGAAATGCTGGTGTTTAAACTTGATCAAGAGAACAACTTGTCACTGTGGGCAGTTAGGCTGAACTTTAATTTATCTAACCTAAAGCAGTTGACCCGTGTCGTGGCTGGCCTCAGAAACAGAACAAAGCATGTAAGCTGCTGAACGGCTTAATTACTACTGCCTTCTGGTTTATCCTTTCCCTTTCAGCCACAGCCATGTTACTGCAGCCCTGCTGATGCTGCTGAGGGTATACATGTCTTGATTGAGTACGCTTGCATCAGACAAGCCAATTCACAAAGAAGGAACAACAGTTGGGGGCCACTGTGGCAAACACTTCCATTTACCCAGGTGGGAGAGGCAGCCTTTGTTAATAAGCTCCTGTGCTGATTTTTACCTTCCAGGTTGAAGATGCTGGGCATTTTCAGATGAGAGGAGGGAAAATAAAAAGTTAGATGGCTTTAAAAGAGGTGTTTCATTAATGATATTCAAATGCTAATAAAGCTGTCACATATAAGACATTTTCTCTCCTTTGCTGTCTTCAGTCTGGTTTTATCTGGGATATGTGTGATCACTGATGCCCTAATGTGCTGTTGTCTTTAATGCATGATGCCTCTTGTCTGGCTCCTCTCCTCTACTGTGCATTGCCCATCCTCCTGCCCTGGATGCATTACTGTGAGCAGAAGCAGTCTAAGCCCCCGGGACCCTCGTGTTGTGGGAGGGTTTGGGACCACACGTCCTTGCAGACCCGTCCCACTGTGGGAGAGGGGAGGATGCACCACACGTGTCCACGTGCCCCTGCACAGCCTGGCCACCTTCCTTGGCGAAACCCCAGCCTTCTGCCTTCCAGCAAAAGAAAATGTTTTTTAGAAACTGGATTTAGCTGGGTTGAACAAGACCTCTTCTCCGACTTGCTCAAAGGGCGCTTGTTGTATGTGGAAACATACATTCCTCCTCTGGAAACAGCCGTGGAAACAGTGATCTCTATTGAGCAGACTTTTCTTTAGGCTGGCTGTGCTACAGGCCTGATTTTTATGGCTTTTCTGTTAATACATTTAAATACCAAAAAGAAAAAAAAAGTCACAGCCACATGACTTAGTCTTAAAAGTGCTTCCTTGGGGAAAAAAGTGGGGGACACTACAAAATAATTCCTAAAGTAAACACGAAGGCCAAATACCCCATAATTCCTGTTATATGAGAATATAAATCCAAGACCATTGTTAGGAAGAAAATAGCTTCTTAAGATTAATAAACAGTCTTTTCTCTGATGCTTCTGAGAGGAGAAAGCTTTCATCCCTCCTGTGTACTAGAGGTTTAATCTCATCCTGCACAAAAAGGCCCTGTACAAATACTGCCTGTGTTGCTATGCAAATCTGGTCTTTCCCAACAGCTGCTGGAAGAAGCTTGGTTTTGAATTCCTGGTGAAACAAATAGCTTTTTGGAAAGCCTGTCACTTGCTGTTTTGTGTTCAGTGAGGTGTCATGAGGCAACTGAGCTCATTTAACAGCTTGCTTCTGCCAAAAGAGATGGTCCCAGACACACACTGCTACGGATTGTCTCATGCTAGTTCTTGTGCTCATCTGTGTGCTTAGCAAGCTCAAGCCAGCAAAAACTGAGTAACAAAACCCCCCAAAATAAGGCCAAAAGAACAATTCTAAAAAAAAGGCTTATTTTCTCCTGGCAGTGTGTGCTGAATCACCTCTGCAAGGGGTCAAACAATGCCAGATCTGACACGTGAAAGAAAATCAAACACATACTTTGACCCATGCAACATACCCATTCCTGAACCTCAATCATAGAAATGATTGCTTTTGCTTTAGAATTTCTAGAACCTGTTTCAAGAGCAAAGAAAGAACACTGCTATTTTGTGGGTCCTGTGCTGCTGATTTAAACAGCTTTAAGAAAACTATCCCAGTATCTTTGTGTAAAGTGAGCATCACTGACATACTAGGTTGTCCTTAATCTGCCTCACTTGTTTGCTCTGTTACTTCAAGGCATGCATGTCCAGCTCTGCTGCAACCTCCTCGCATTGCATGGATTTGGCACCTTCCTGATCCTCACTGTGTGAGTTGCCCTTAGACCAAAAGCACTCATTAAACTGTTCTCATGATAGCACGGACTGCTGACTGTAGTCTTGCCCAGTGCTCCAACCCCACTGCTTTCCATTTTGAGGTGCCACCCTTTGCCATGTTTTCATCTCTTGCTCTTTCCGTCTCCAGGCAATCCTGAAAATCTGGGCTCCCTGGTCTGGTATCTTCCTCTGCAGTTCTGCTTTCCTTAAAAGGTGCAAAACTGCATTTTCTGAGGGTTGGAGGACTACCTGATTTTCACATTAATTTTGCTTAATTACGGTGAAGGATTGGCACATCAGATGTCCTGCAACATCTACCAGGGACACACACAAGGCTGGGATACAGAAAGCTCAGAGCTGTGGCACCCCTCTCCCCCGTAATTAAAATTCCATCATCCTGTTGTGCATACTTGACTTTATCAGCTTGTTGTTACTTTTGTTGTTTCTAGAGTCCCACTGCATTTTCTGACTTACAGAAGACCTGCAGGAGTTTTTAAATCATAGTGTGTGATCAATAGTTTTTTCATAAATATCTCTGATGTTTGGCATTGCTGATTGGCAATGATGCAAAAAGAAGGTTAGCTTTTAAAATTTAAGTTTCCCGAGGTACTGTATTGGAAGGCACTTCTCCAGTTGAGTTTGTGCACTGTAGGAAGTGATACCTCTTTGGCACCAGCATGGCCATGCTGAGTGTTCCTCTTTCACTCCAACATGGAGTGATCATTTTGGATGCTCTGAAGAGCAGCAAGCTCTTACAGCGCTGTTGGAAGAGAATTGTGCATATGGAAAAATAAATGCTGGTGCAGGAGAAGAGGTTCCATTGTGCTCTCATCTTGGCTGCGTGAGGTGGAGCTGTCTTGCTATCTCCCTTGAATTTCTGAGTCTTGCTTCCTGGGGCTAGGAGAAGCAGAGGCATGCTCTGGAGCTGTCAGGTATGGTGTGATGGATGTCTGGCTTTCCAGTCCAGGGGAGAGGAAAACTAGAGGGGGCACAATGCATTATGCTAAGTTCCTTGCACCACAGGAGGAAATTGTATGTCTTGTGACCTGCACTTGAAAGCTGGATAGTTCAAGTTATCATAACCTACAGCTGTAGGGAGGAGATTACCACATCCTCGACTTGCTAAACAACGCAGTTGTTTGGAGGCCAAGCGTTTAGTACAAATAATCATTAAAACATGGGCTGTTTGTTTATTGTTTTTTAAAGTTGCAAAATTAAGTACTCAGAAGTTAGGAAATGCCGGAGTTAAGGCAGTAGTTGCCTCCCTTGTGTGGGCTGTTGGCTGAAGCTGAGAGCCATGCTGACGTGAGCACACAAATATTTGGGGACCTGGTGATGCTGGCAGTCCGTCAGTGTCTGGCCACATCAGATGCTCTGAGCACACGTGGCACAGGCTCAATTCAGCTGAAGCTGGCAGGACTCAGCAACACTTTCCTGGAGGCAGTCAGGCCATCCCCTTCCATCAGGCAGACAGAAAATGGGGCATCCACATCAGTGGGCACAACCGGAGAGGCTCAGCCAGCTGACTTGGCTGGCTGTAGGCAGGTACAGTGGGGCACAGCTGCATTTTTACCTGTCACCACGGCCTCCTCTCTTCTCCTCTCCTCTCCTCTCCTCAGCTTCAGTCCCATCATCTGGTGAGATCTGCAGCACACCAACACAAACCCTCTATTCTGCTGTAGCCTTGCTTTATTTCTGAAGCTTTCTGAAGGAAATGATGTTAACTTGCTGTTGATAATGCACATGGAGAAGGCATTTAAATAAAATTATGTGGGTAGATGCAGTTTTGGCCTGGTATTGCACTGAAAAAGTGTAACACAGAGTACAGCATGTATTTTTCCTGTTCACAGTTCACTGCTTTAACAAGTACCTTCTGCCTTAGATCCCTGTGTTGTTTATTTAACTCTGTCCAGCTTCCTGAGGAAGGGAGTCTCATTCGATGTGAGAGCCTGCTGAAAAGTTACTATGCAATGTCCAGCTGCACCTTTAGCAACAAATACTTGGAGCCTGGGAGACACACATGTCCCTCTGTGTCCTATTTTTGTTTTAGCTGGATGCATAACTGGATATCCATTTCCTAGGGTGCTTTAAGAACTGCCTAGCAAGCCTACTCTCAGCTTGGTTAATTGGTCCCAAACCCTGAAATGCAGCAAAGGACATCCTTTTCTGCAGGTGTGCCTAGTTTCTGGATCTACAAAAATCCAGAGTTTTTGAGATCTGTGCTTAGGAGTAAAGGATTTTTTTAAGCCATTTTTGCTTGCTCAAAGCAACTTTCCTAGGGTTTTGAGAGGATCCTTTAAAAATACAGTATTTTAAATATATAACATTAATTACAAGTGAATTTAGAGAGGCTGTAAAGTCTTTGTAGATGCTGCAACTGTCAAAGCAGTTGTAAGTTTTCACTGCTTCAGAAGTTTGTTCTTCAGGTGAAGGCTCTTATGGAACTTTTAAAGTAATTCTTGCTAATCACTGTGTGTGTCTACTCTTAGAAAATCACCTGTTAGCTGCTTCCTTTCTACATGACAGCAGCAGAAAAATAGAAAATTTCAGATTCTTTTTGGATCTGTTTACATTTTGGGTTTAAGACTTCTCCAAACATAAGTCTTAAGCCAAAACTTGAGATTGTCACAGCCATATCATTCCAGAGTGTGGGACTTTAAAGAAGAAAAGTGCGTTAAATATTCTAAGACCCACTTGCACTTTTATGTCAGGGTGAGGAGTCCAGATACTCCCTTTGTATTCCCTCCTGTTCCTGGTCATGCTAGCAGCTGTTCCACTCTACCATTTTGCTTTCCAGGGTAATGACTCTTGGGACTGACCTATCTCACTGACCATCTGTAGCCCATACAGCAATTTGTAGTGGATAATCCCTCACTCTAAATCCTCTCAGCACGTGCTGCGTGTTAGTTTTGGACTTTGTCCTGTTTTGAGCCTGCTGTAGGCCTGTGAATGACTGCGGCAAGGTGCCATCCTTCTTGCAACCAGGGGAAAGGTACAGGGCTCTTTGGAGGACACTTAATTCAGTGCAGTTGGGGTTATGCAAGTGGTCCCAAACCCTTTTTACCAGTGGGAATTAGTTAAAATCGGTGGGGAAAAATATGCAACCAAATCACAGCATTGCTTGCATAAAGCTTTCCATCAGGAATAGGGTTAACTTGTGCAGCTGTGAAAAAAATCCACACAAACTCTCAAAGAGGCACAAAGTGACCCATGTATTTTACATGCTTTCTAAGTGGTCATTGCTTTCTAAATGCACAGGATTTACAGTCTTACCCTAGCAGCTTTTCTCACTCTGTTTTCCAAACCAATGACAACTGGGGCATCACATCACTACCAAGACTCCAGCGCTGGGACTTGGCTAGCAGAGAGATTCATGACAGTTTTACCTAGCATGGGCATGGCTGTCCTGTGGCAGACTGAAGGTTCATCTAGCACAGCTTCTGGTAGCCCAAAACCCCCAGAATTTAGGGAACTATGCAGAGCAGTGGTGAGCAGTACCTTTTTGAGAATCTCTTCCAGTGTGCAGCAAGCTGTGCGTGTACGATTTCCTGAGCACCACACTGCCCCTGGATGCTTGCAGGGGGATTATTTTTTGCCCTGAACCAACTAGTTTAATTTCTGGGTAACCCTGAACCACTGGCTGTCACACCACTGTCCGGCTGTTCAAGCATGGTGACTGCAAAGAGCATGCTGCCTGTGCATGCTGTTGTGCCAAACCTCCCAGTGACCACAGCAGGGACTCCCTCTGGTTGTCTGTTTTTGGGGTGAGGGATGTCAGCCAACACAGTCAATTTTTCTGCGTGGGCCCTGCTATAGTTCTTTTCCCCTCTACCTTCCCTGCGTGTTTGCTAAGGCACAGATGCATTTCACCAGGACTTATTTCTAGGCAACTCTCTGCAGCCTCTTCCCTCTGCCTCCCTGTTGCTTTCACTCAGCTTCCCCATTTCCACCAACTTGTTGTTTTTACATAACGCCACTGTAACTTTAGACAGGATGAAGACCTGGCTCCACTTCTCCTTTTTGGAGCAAGCAAACTGCCCAAAAGCCTGGAGTGTCTGCAAGCTGCAGAAAATCCTGCACCCAGTCCAGTGTGGATGTTTGCAGTCCAGTTACAAAAGCCCCGTGTTTGCATTATGTTAATCCCCTGGCTTTGGCTGTGCTGGCCAGGCAGGACCTATCGCAGCATGGAGAATGACATCATTTGTAAAAAGGGCTGCTGCACAAGGCTGCCAGAGACTGTGCAGCATCCCTCCCCTTTCATAGGGGACGACTGCTCCTTCTCAGCAGGAGCAGGCTGCTTTATCAATTAGAATAGTTTTAGTGACCATAGAAGTTTTAACATGATGCAGTGCAGGACAGGGAGATATGTGTAACGCTCCTCTCTGGCAGGCTGCAGTAGTGATATAATACCATAAATCCTGTGATTCCTTCATTAAGCTCTGTCACCTAGAGATTTGTTTCATCTTAATGCATGCATTGTTTTTTACTTGCCCTAATTTGCCTTTTACAATTAGTGGCAAGAAATACCAGGAAAGCGTAACTGATACGATGCTGCATGCAAGCTCACCCACGTGCTACTTGTGATCGGTGCAAGGAGCTGCGGAGAAATAAAATGCAGGATGACTGGGCTGCTTAGTGAACGCTTCCAGCTCACTAATGCTGAAATGCCATAAAGCGTTCCGAAACCAGCACATGACTCTCAGCATCGCCATTCTGCCCGATTCTCCCCTTATGGACGCAGTTTCAAAAACGGCAGCTAAGCACAGACGTATCCCTGGCATGCCGTCAGGCAGCCTTGCTGGAGGAAATTTTTTTTTCCCCCTGCAAGCTGCCAAGGTGGACTCCTTAGCTCCTGCGATAGACTGAATGAGACTGCAGTTCCCCCATCAGTTTCATAATACTCAGAAAGCATCCATTTACATCATTGTGTGCAGTGCAGGGCAGCAGCTGCCAGGAAATTTGAAACTATTTTGATTCCAGTTGACTAGAACAGCAGCAATTGAATTAGCTGGTATCGCTATAGATAAACTGATGATCTGTGCATTTTATTTCTTTGACCAATGGGTAACTGCTGGAGCTACAGTAACCTCTGTGAGTAAGGAGACTGTTGAAGCAAATATGTCTAATTTCTCGAGCTAGATAATATATATATATATATATACTGTGTAGAGAGAGACACTCACACCATTCTTTTGTAAAATGTACCTGTAAACAAAATGTCTGTCTATGCTTTTAACTTGTGTTTTGCTTCCTAGAATTTCCTTTTATTATGCTGCAGACAAGCTTGCTTGACATGGAATGGTTATTTACCTATGAAATATCATATCTATGCCTGATTTAAGTCATTAATTCTTTCAACGTCTAGTCATCAGAAAGGCTGCCAAATGCTGTTAGGTTATATTTGCCCGGTCTCAGTTTTCTAGTCACTCACCCCCTTTCTATTTTAGCTTTTTCCTTATCCATTTCTTTCTTTCCTTTCTTTCTTTCTTTTTTTTTTTTTAATTGTTGAAAGAAGCCACCTTCAATGCAAAGTAGAAATTTGTGTTACCTGAAAGTGTGTGTCCTTTCTTTGTTTGTTTGGTGATGGGTATTTTTTTTCCCTGCGCATCTTCAGTGCAGTCCTTAAATTTTGTTGTTGTCTTTCTAGCCTTGTTTGTAATGCAGTCATATTGGGGGATGGGGTTGGACAGGATATGCCAGTAGCTGCAGCAAGACATGATGCTGTGGTGGTGGATGGGAATAAGGGAGGAGTTTCCCTTAAAGAGCTCAAGCTCCCCTAAGCTCTTGTACCTGAAATAGCTCTCTGAGCAAAGGGAAAGGCTTTGCAATTTTGGGAGAGGGGGGTGGATTGGTTGTGGTTTACCTCATGAAATAGAGACCTTGGCGGTCATGTGCATGGTGGTACCTAACATAATGGCAACAGAACACTGCTTTAATGCCATATGTGAATTTTTTTTTCACTCAGAGAATTAGGCAATATTCCTGCATGAAGGCAAGAATCCCACTTGCCTTCATACGTAAGCAAGACTTATGCTTGCATACGGTGGCAGCAACAGCAGTAGTCCGTCCAGAGCAGGGCTGCTGACAGCTCAGTGTAGAAGAGGCCTTACATTTCTACTGTGATAGTGCTACCCTCTTGCCCAGATGGAACACCCCTTGCAGGTGTGGCAGAGGGGAGTACCTGTAAGCACTCTCCCTCCCCTTGAACATCTCTCTGTGCCCGCATGTGCAGGTGTGTGCTCTGTATGTGTACCTCTTCTGGAGCCTGACGGGCTTGCCAGAGGGTAAAATTTGCTTTTTTTAGCAAGTTTTGATGAAGTTCAGGATGGAGATGTAAAGGGATGAAGTTCAGGAGGAGAAGTAAATCAGAAACTCACTCAGGATTTCTTTCTGCCGTCAGCAGTGGCTGTTGGTGGCAGATGGGGACGGGCAGCAGTGCATTTAGCATTCACCACGAGAAATAAGGCCCCCTCTGTTTCCCTCGTGTTGGTTCAGAAGCTAAGATAGCAATTAGCAGAGACGAGCCTGGCCCCTTGGCAGGGTCTGTGTGTGGTGCCTTGTTAGGGCTTGGCCTCCGGAGCACACTGGCTGCCTCCCAGCCCCACAGGAGGCCGGGGGCCAACGCTCCGGGCTTCCTTCCAACAAGGCGGGATGTGAGTGAGGCACAGTGGTCCCAGCTCTTGGGGCACTATGTATTGCCTTTCTTCGGGCAGGGCAGCCAGAGAATGTGGCCCAGGCAGTGGCCTGGCCAAGCGCTGTCCCACAGTGCTGAGGGCACACACTGAGCACTGCTGTGGGTGGACGTGTCCACCAAGAAGGGTTTACGTTAGTATCTATAGTGACAGGCTCCCTCTCAGTCCTCTCCTAAGAAATCCCACCTCTAGACCATGCTGAGAGAGCAGTAAGCACTAAAGCTTCTACACTGGAGCAGACTGGGGTTGTGGGATGAGAAAGCAGCTTGGGGTTGCTTGCTTGGGGTTCTTCTGGTGCAGGTAGGGATGTTGTAACCACAGAGCATCACAGTCCTATGTGAGTCTGTCCTGGTGGAAGTGTCCCACAGTGGCAACCTAGTGCCTGTGCCATGAAAAGTGTGGGCTTGAGATGCACCCAAGCACTGTGTGGCTGGGTTGTGTGCAAAGGGGACTGTTTGTCTGCTGCTTCAGACAGGTAGGAAAAGCACTGTGGGTGCACCCACACCTGTATGTTGGAAACCCTGCCATGAAGATGGGCTGGTGATGCAATTGTGGATAGGGAATCCTTGCTCCTTAAAACTCCCTCGGACCTTGCAGCAGAGAAAAGTTCCCTGCTTTGTCCAGTCACTGTCCTCAACAGCAACCAAATCATCTGGATGAAGCTGAATTTTTCTTATATAGTAATTAAGTCAATGGCATGGAAACGTTTGGAGATCCTTCTGGGGAAGATTCTGAGGCTTGGCAGGGTCCAAGACTGTCACTTTGATCCTGCACCACGCCCCATGTGCAATATTTCCCCTGTGGCTAGATATACTGGGATATACTGGCAGGTGTAAGCTTCTGCTTACCTTAACAAGTCACTGGCACATAGGTAGCCACATTCATGCGGTTCTGAACTTGTGTTAGATTATCCTCTCTTTCACCTTGAACTCAGCCTATCATTAACCACAGCTACATGGCTTCTGCCTCAGAAACAGACTTGTGGCCAGCCTGCTCGGAGCAGAGGTGGGGATCAGTTTGCAATGCAGCACCTAGAGACGAACCTTGGGACCAAACCATCCAAATGCAAGTTGGTGTCTGGTTTCAGAGCTGTCATCCCTGGTGCTTTTCAGAGTAGGTGTTTGGGTCTGGCCACCCTGCAGTTTGATTTAAAACACTTTTATACTCCAGGCCAGTTTTCTTTTCCAAACGAGTGGGACAAAGGCAGCTGTTGATGTTGTTGTTTTGTTGTTGTTTTGGGGTTTTTTTCCCCCATAAGCTCAGTTCCTCCTCAGACTGTGATATAAGGTGGCCAATTATCTGTCATTATGTGATCCCTGAGGTCCCTGCAGACAGATGGTTCTCTGTTACTTCACAACAATGGGAGCCACTGGGTGCTTGGCGCTTGGAAAATGGGATCATCCATTTTTGGTCCTGCTTTGTTTACATCAGTGGGAAAAGCAGCACAATGAAGGGAGGGGTAGCAAGGTTTTTTTCAGCAATGTATTTGCTGCAGTAGAAAATTCGAATTGCTTGGTATGCATCCATCACTGCAACATGACCTTCAGCTATCTGAGTTGTTAAAGGAAGAGAGTAGTGCTGGCAGAAAGTTGAATTGCTCATTAATTGCTTTGTAATTTAGCTAATTAGCTTTGTCAAGGCTGTAGAACATCAGGGGTGTGGCTGATTATCTTCCCAGTGTTTCACCTTTACAAGTGCAAGTTACCTAAAAACGTAAAACCATCATGTGTGGTGTCTTTTTAAAGTGAAACCATCATGTATGGTGCATGCTGTGGATGGATGTCAGACATCTGAGTCTCTGCTTTCTTAGGCCTATGCGCCTGGCCTGTGGCCTCAGACTGTTCGTGGGCCGCTGGGACCTTTTCTGAAGTGTAGCAGACATTTCTGGCATTCCTTCCTCTGTAGTGCACACTCCCAAGGTAGGGCTGCCCGAAAACTTCTAAGTGAAAGGACCAGCTTTGGATAACTGCAGTGTGAGAGCATGCAGAAGTGAGTTAAACTGAACAGTATTTTCCCTGCAGGGGAGAGTGTTGTTAGTCTGCTAGGAGTGGGCTGAGGAGGGAGGTCGGCCTTTTCGCTTTGTGCATGTGGTAGCTAAATCCAGGGCCTTTTTCTTTTTTCTTTGCAGGTAGTGGCCGTGGAAGCAGCAGCTTGCCTCCTCATACCATCATCAATGAATTTCCAGAGTACGGCACTGTAGAGTCAAGCAGACAAGCGCCAACAGCTCCATCGATGTACCATGCCGAGCCTGTAACACACAGCCCAGAAAGACGGGACAGCCACCACTGCGTCAGGCCCATTCCTCAGTGTGCAGCTCCTGCAGATAATTTGAGGCCTGATGCGGGGGCAGTGCAGCTTCACACCCCAGAAGAAGGTTTGCAACCTGCGGGTAATCTGCCAGAGATTATGAAAATCTCTCGACGGCTAGAAGCAACAAAGGTGCAAGAGAGAGCAAATACTCCTCTCGATTCAGAGACGCAAATGGAAAAAAAGAGTGTTACTGGCAGCCAAAATGTGCAGGCAGCCAGAGAACCAGTTCCAGCAGGCCAAGAAAAACTCTCAGACATGCTTCTTCCATCTGAACAAACAGCTGAGGAAAAAAAGCATTTGATCGTAGAGAAAGATCTGGCTTCAATATGGGCTGGAGAAAAGCAGTCCGAGTCCTCGCAAGCCTTAAGTAATAAAGCAGAGGAGGTCCACGCAGCTCAGGAACCAAGCTGTCCCACACCATCTGTGACAAACCTGGATGCAGTCAGCAGAATGGAAAGGGAGACATGTTTTGAGGAGTTTTCAGAGTACAGTCAAGGCAAAATGCAAACAGGTCCTGAGAGGAGGCTTGCTAAAGAGGCAGCTGTGAGTAAACATGTAGAATTTCAAGGTGTGGAGATTTTATGGCTGCAAAAAGCCGAGGAGCAGAGGAGAAAGAAGCACTCACTGCTGGACTCTGTGTCTGTGGAGAGGAAGGCATTCCCCAAAACATCCAGCCACCCTGTGTCACCAATGGTCTCCCCTGGCTTGCTTTCCTCGCCAGACAGTGCCTGGAGTGAGGCCTGCGAGGACCCAAGGCTGGGACCCGCTGCCTCTGGAGCCACTTCCCTAGCAGTGCTCAGTGAAAGTGGGAAGGATGAAGTTTCTGTGAAGGACAGGAAGAACTGTGGTGAGGAGATGGCTGTGCTTGCAAGAGGCCAGGCCAGGTGAGATGGTGCTAAGTGGAGAGCAAGGGTAAGGCGGGGTTTCTCTTGTCTAGGCATGTGGCTTGTACCTACCTCTTTAGGAGCTAATGAGAACCAGCAAATAACTGTCTGCTGCCTGTGGTGGGGTGTCAACAGCAGTGGTTTGTAGCTGGTGGTTGGCTAGTGCCTGAAGTTGGTACTGAAGCCACTCCACACCATCTTTCTGAAGTTTGCAGTCAATCAGGTTTTGAAATGTAAAAATCAGAAGTCCTGCTGTTTGCACAGTAGTGTCTGTGTGATGAAGCATCTGTTGCAGGTGTAGTTGGGATCTGGACATGTCATGTAATTAAATAAGTTGGCATGCAGGCCTGGCCATATGCACATGAACAGATTTTCTGGTTTCAGATAGAGTTTGTGCAAGAGCAGTGTAAGAATCTCTGAAAGGTCAGATAATAAAGACATTTTATCCAGGGCCATGTAGATCATAAGAGGATAAATGCTGTCATATGCTGTGATGTGGTTTCTTTCTTATCTATCTATCTATCTAATCTATCTAATCTGTATATCTAATCTATCTATCATCTGTGTTTATATAATTTTAGCAATACGTATTGGAAGAACGGTGTGCTGCTTTGCATCCTGATTTGCTTGCTTTTCTTTCCTGATGCACATTGCTGACAAAGCAAAGGGTTCCACTAGTGCATTCTGAGCAAACCATGCCTGCTCTGACCTGGAGAGGTGTTTGCTGCTGAGACAGCAGTATCTCTACAGGTGATGCTCTCCTGCCTCTGCACCTCTGCGTCTGTGGAGTTTTGCTCTGGCTAGTGCATGGGATTACTTGGGTTGGCTGCCCTAACCTCTGGCATGTTGAGGAGCCCCACAGTATTTGGTGCAGCAGAGAGAAGAAAACTCTCTGCAGGGGGATGCTATACCTTTTCCTGTGCATCAACTAACAGGCTGAGTCTTCTCCTTTCCAATCTGGTTCTCCAAACTCCATATTTATAATTGCACTTGATTCCCTTTGCATTTTGGAGTGATTTCCTTCAGCTTTTTGCTGAAGATCCCAGTCCTCGGACTGCAGAGCTAGCAAATTATCCTTCAGAGGCAGAGGCTCCATCTGGATACACATCTCCAACGCGTGCAGCCCCATGGCACAGCTCTGCTGCTAGGATAGATCTTACACGTGCTTTTCTCCTTTGCACATAAGCAGCTGATGTTATCTGTTAGACAATATTAGGCTGTCGCCCAGCCCTCTTTTTTACCCAGAAAATTGTTTCTGTGTCCCCAGAGAGGGAGATGATGCCAGTCATAAAGAGAGGTGGTGCAAGGAGAAACCAGCATTTTACCTGCAGTGCCCTCTCCTGCACAAAGCTGCGTTGACATTTATGCTCAGAAAGGTGGAAGGTGAGAAGGTTTGCCCAAAGTCTAAACTTTGCCCCCAAGCTGAAATGAGCTGTTTCTGGTTAATTTGCAGGATGGTGGAGGAGGGGGAAGCAGCCACAGGAGGATACGAAGATTTCCTTGGGCAGAGGCACTCTGACGTCTCCACTGATTTGTACAGCTCACAGTTTGAAAACATCCTAGACAATGCATCTTTGTACTACAGTGCGGAATCGCTGGAGACATTGTACTCGGAGCCCGATAGCTACTTCAGCTTTGAGATGCCACTCACTCCCATGATCCAGCAGCGCATGAAGGAGGGTGGACAGTTTTTAGATAGGACATCAGCCTTGGGGCAGACAGATGTCCCTGACAGGGAGGTGAAGGGATGTGGTGAAGGCATCGCCAATGGCTTAAGGGATGCAAGCGAAACACTCTTCAAAGGAGATGTCACAGAAGTCCGTCGTCTGGAAAGGTAAAAGTAGTGTGTGAGCTTTCTGTGTGCCTGCTGATTTTTCCCCAGTCTCTGTTTACTTCAGTGTACTGTCACAGAGTGTAGTTTTGCCTCTTTTAACAGTGCAAATTTTCTACAGAGAATAATTTCTGGGGTGACAGCGGGAGACAAATGAGCCATCCAAACCTGCCATTCATAAGAAAAGTGCAAATTTACATTATGAAGGTTTATTAATGCTGATGTGTTGATAAAAGTCTGTCTGGTATTATCACATCTCTGGGACCTGTCCCTGGAGGAGTTAGTTACTGGTTACCAGTGAAGCTTGTTCAGTTCCAGTTCCTACCTGAATTTATTGGCAGCACTTTAGCAGCGGTAACACTTTGTGCACACAAATGAGTTGTCCAAATGCAGTTTGTGATATGGATGTTCAAGATGTGTCTCTAGGCATAGCTTTTCCTCTCTTGAGGCCAGTGGGAGTTTTGAACGTTACTTCATCTGGGATGGGATTTTGCTCCCACCACATTCACAGTTTAGCTGCTTCTTTCATTTGTGCACTTACTTACTGAAAGAGGAGTGAGTGTTGCAAAAACGGTAATGATTTCTATTTAGGTGAAAGGGGAGATGAGAAAACCTATTAAAAGAAAGAGTCATGTGAGAAACAAAAACTAAGCTAAGTGGTCAGAAAATACTGTACAACTGTAGAAAATCACTCTATGTGCAAACTTTTCTCATAGTGTGCTGTCAAAGAGAGTGGGGACAGTGAAAGGCAGCCACAGACAAAGTGGGAGGTTGAGTTAGAAGCAGAGTGGTGAGGGTGCAACTCACTTGCAAAGTGGTGAAGGACCTTGTGAGTGACAAAGATGCCTCTGGTCTCCATCTTCCAGGGACAGGATGTTATTTAAGAGTCCCTTAGATGGGACTAGTCTAGTTCAAGCTTCCCGGAAGTAAGGGTGGGAGATCTTTTACCTGTTTTATTTCTTTTCTGCTAAAATGAAAGAAGTCCTTTGAGCAGAAGTAGTTTTGCTAACTTTGTGGATTAAGGTATAGTTTGCTCTTAAAACAACTGGCAGAAGGGCTTAGCCGTTTAAAATATTTTCCCCTCAGTCTTACAGTTAAAAAGGTGTTTAAATCTTGTGCGTGCGTGGTGCCTGCCATAGGCAATAAGTGACTGTTAATCTGCAATAACCTGTATGGAGCCAGAAACTGAGGTCAGTCCTGAGACCTGCAGCTCCTTACTTACACCAAAACCAAAGACTGACATAAAACTGGACAGTGGAGAACAAGCAGCACATTCAGGTCCTGATTCTGTCACCCTGTAGTTGCAGCATCCAGTATCTAAAAGATACTGTCAAGGAAGGCCCGCACTGGCTCATCAAGACAAAAGTTATCACAAAGACAAGGTGTGCTTAGATGAGTCACATCAGGTGCCTGCCTAATGTGGATTACACTTGGAATTAATTTTAGTTTAGTTTTGCAGCCATACTGATAAACCAGCAGTAGATTTTAAAATTCTTTTTTCCTCACTTAATTTAAAAAAAAAAAAAAAAAGAAGAAAAGAAAAAAAGTGTTCCTGGCAGTGGGTTTGTTAGGGAGAAGCCTTGAGGGCTCACCTAAGGTAGGTGCCAGTAGAGAATGTCACCGCAGCAATATGGCTAGCCACGAGTAAGCCCAACAGAGTAATCCTCCCAGCAATAATCTTACAGCTAACACCACCCTTTCTCCTCCGTTATTCTAGTATCATGTTGTATTGCACCAGGCGTGTATTTTGTGTGGTGACTGACAGGTCGCGAGTACTATTTTGTTGGAGCCAGTGGGGAACCACGGTGTTAAGAGTGCGTGGGTGAAAAGCAGTGTGTGCGTGCTGGGGCGGTGGGGGGTTTATCGGAGACAGGTTAAGGTGGTGCGTCATGGTGATGCTCAGGTGAACCAGAAATAGCCTCCTGAGCCCTGGCGATTCAGAGAGTTTGAACGCGCGGTTGTGTTGCCCGAAGCAGTCCGAGACTTAGGTTTACCTAAGTCTGCCTTTGCGATACGTGTATGGCATCTCTCTGCCTGCTGCTGAAGCCCTCGTTTCCTACGGTGCCGCGAGCCTGCGGTTGTGCTTGGGGCTGCAATTCCTCACGCCTAGTGCCTGCCTCGATGCAGAGCAGCGGGGACACCCTCCTCACTGTTCCAGCCCTCCCGAACGAGGAGGAATAGGAGGAGAGGAGGAGGCAAGCCCTCCGCCCCGCCCTGGCCGGCCCCGCGCGGTGCTGCCGGAGCACTCCGTGCGCTTTGCGCGGCCGGGGCTCCCCCGCTCCCGCCCGCAGGAGAGCGGCGGGAGAAGCCCCTCCTAGAGGGGTAGAGGTTGCTGTGGGGGCTCGTGCATGTGGATACTGGCAAGCGCCAAGCGAAGCGTGAAAATTTGGGGTGCGGGGCATTTGGGAGCAGAGCAGGGCAGTGTGGCTATGCGGGACAGCAAGGAGCATGAGGCGCCCCCCACCACCCCCCCCCCTTTTCCGGAAACGGTGCTGCCAACCCGAGCGAGCAAAAACCGAAACCAAAATCTGAGCACTGCCTTGTGCAGTGGTATTTCGGTGACATAAAAAGTGGTTGGGGAGGGAGCATGCTTCCAAGTACCAGCACTAGTTCATGGGGGAGCAGCGTGAAACACATGCGGTTCTTTCTCGCCCAGTGCAGAAAGGGACGGCCGACTTGAGAGCAAAAAGCTGGTGATTTTACACCTGGAAATTGAAAGCCGTGTGCCAGTTGGCAAAGGAGGAGCTGGGGCTCCTGGTGGCCCTGCCCTCCTGATAGCTGAGCACCACTGCACCTGTCCGGAGGATAACTCACACAGGGACTGAGGTTTTGATGCATAAGGACAATGAAACCTGGCTTCGTAATGAATAAGCGGGAGGGTAATATCCTTCTCCGCTCTTAGGAAATTGCTGGCTTTGGGAGGGGTCAGCTCTGGTATGTGAGGGCCGGTCACATGCCTTCAGAACTGAAAAAAAAAGAGGAAAAAAAATTATTAGAGGCTTGCAGGCTGCAAGCTCCTATGAGCTCCTGGGTGTCTGAAGATTTTCATCCCTGCTGTCCTCCCTGTCAGCTGCTGGCCGTGGTTAAACGCAGTAAGTCCTGGCGAGAGCTGTATGATGGACCTGCCTGCTTTGACAGCCACCTGCCGTGCTTCCTTAGGGTAGGGGGATGTCAACTGCCCCTGCGTCTTCCTGCAGAGCAGGCTGGCTTACTTTTGCAAGTAGTCCTTTCCTGGCATAGCTTAGGTGCCCTTTGTGCCTGGCCGGTGGAAGAGGGATGGCTGGGGGAGAACGGCGTGCAGCTTGCCTTCCTTTGGGACTCTTCGTGTCTTTGGGGTGGAGTTTATTCTCTTTCAGTTCTCTGAGATAAGCTCAGTTGGTTAGAGCATGGTGGTAATAATGCCAAAGTTGCGGGTTTGATCCCTGTATTAGCCATTCACTTAACAGTTGGAGTCGATGATCCTTTTGTGTCCCTTCCAACTCAGAATATTCTGTCGTTCTGTAGTGATTATCCCTTAAGGGGGAAAAAAAAGTTCTGCAGCTGAAGTAGCCTTAAATTTCCACAGGAGGGGGTGGGAGAACAGGGGGAGGAGGGATAGCGTGTGAGGTTTCAGAGCTGAGCGACAGCCTTGCTGTGTGTCAGGGCACCATGGGTTCCTCATGAAACAGGCTGAGCCGCAGGTTGCCGGTGTAATGAAGCTTTGTAATGAGAATAAGGACGTTGCATTTGGGCCGTGTTTGGTGCCCTTGTCTCTGTGTTATCCTTGCAGAGGCATGCAGTCCCCACTGTCACACCCACACCCCAGGTGCTGTACTCCTCCCTTCCCATGCCAGTGGGCTGCGTTAAGATGGGCGAGGCTCAGCCTTCCTACCTGGGAGTTTAGTCTTACTTTTAGAGCCAGTAAGGAAAACTGTTTGCAAGCTGCTACCAAGACACTGAGCTTGAGTTTGCATTGCCTCGACTAGGTGTAATCATTTGCAAGTTGATTCAAATTGGTGATCCAAATCAGAGTGGGATGAAGGGGATGTGTTTCCAAAACAGTAAGACATACCTGAGGGGAAAAGGAGTTACCTTTTCTATGTATACCACAGACAAAGCATCTGTGTGACTAAATGTAAAGTGTGAAATTATCTCTGTGATGATCTCTATACTTCCAGACTTTAAAGACTGGACTTCTTTTAGTCTTTTCTTTTACTGCACACTTTATAGCAGGCTTTCCATTCCCCTGGTATGCTAGAGTCAGAATAAGAAATTAAAAAAAACCCACAAAACAAAAAAAATTTACGGCATTTTTTCCCCTGCCATAAGTGCCTTTTCCTTTTGTCTTGGGAAGTATGGTCTCTGTTGGCACGACATTGCCCAAGATTTTTCTAAATCCAGAGAGAAAATAAAAAATCTGTATTGCAACTCCTAATCCTCAAAAATGCTAAATATTTGCCACCTGCCATCATCTTCAAAGAACTGCTGGTGCTCAGCAAATTCTGCAAGTCCTGTTATTTTTTTTCCCCTAGAGATGCAAACACAAATTTAGTCACATATGTATTCAAGAGGGGACGAAAACAAACTCCCTAAAGCAATCTGGTGATTCTCAGAATAAATTCACAAGAATGTAGCCCGAAATTCCCATGGGTACCAGGTTACTTTTAATTGTTGGGGCCTCTTACAGTAGTTCCTATGGTGGATATTTTTTTTCTGTGTATGGGTCATTTCCAGCAGTTTCTTAGTTGGCACTCTGCTTATTCCTTCTTTAAGACAATAAACTTTGTTGACAAATAAACCCAGTTTTGACTACTTTCTCCAGGTTGTTTCTGTAAGTTTCTTCCCAGTTTGTCAGTACTCTGCATGCCAGTTATATTTCTGTTTTTCAGTTTGCACACTGGTATTTTTGTCCAAAGTAGCTTGTATTTGATTTTTCAATGTAGTTACAAGACTCAATACTTAGAAATCTAACATGTAACCTTTACACATCTGTTTTATTAGTCTATCTGACAGAGGTCTGGTAGAATTTTTTTCCACTTTGAAGACTCACTTTGTGACCCGGTTGAATTTTTTATTTAGTGTGAAGTCTGCCAAGATTCCTGTTTTTCTGAGTGGATGTTTTTTCACCTTCAGACATGCCTCAGCTCATGACTCTGCGACCTAGGAGAGATAGGTCAGTCAGAACATGGTACTTCATATTTGCTGCCAACCGTGTGCCCAGGATAAGGAAGGTTATTCAGAGGGATGGCGTTGATTGTTGTCCTAGGAGAGCAAATGCATCAAGTGCATCTGCAGCTGCTGAGCAAACAAACAAGTGCTGGAGCCCATTTGCTGGCACATGGGCTAATGCGTCTATCATTTGTTGAGCCACTGCTAACCACAATATGCTGCCATGGGTGTATGTTGAATCCAGGTAAAGATGAAGTGGCAGAATTCACAGGGGTAAATTTCTGACACTACTGGCATTTTGACAGCTGAGGATTTGCCTCGTTATTACACAGCCTAGTAACTTCTAAAATGTTAATGCTACACTGTTCACCTTGGTATTCCCTCCAGGAAGGTGTCATTGCTTTATCAAGGCTCTGGAGATACACTGTACAGAGTTTGCCTTTGCTCTGGCTAATGAGGTGCTTGGAACACCACTTTTGTGAGAGTTTGTAAAGCTGCTTCTGGTTCCTAAATAAACTGTTGTTTTAGGGGAAAAAAGGGCTGCTGACTTTTCGCCTCTTCAGTTCCCAGCCTCCTCTGGAAATAAAATAAACAAAACAAAAATCCAGGAGCTAACAGAGACAGAAAAGAAAAAAAAAAGTGGAGCAGCTGATCATTTTGCTACACAAAGCGCCTCAGTATAGAGCTGTCAGCAGCTCAGCTTCTAAGCTGGCATCTGTTGGCACATCTCCATTAAAGTCAAAGCCATTTAGGTCAGGAAGCCTTGATTCACCAAAACTGAGGCGTCTCTGCCAGCTCTGAGCTGGTCCCGAGGTGCAGCCTGCTGTCTCATCCATTAGCCATGACTGGCTGCTAGTCAAGCCCCTCTCCACGTTATTGCCAGTTAAGTGTCTTCTTCCTCTGTGTGTGTGTTGGGATAGAGAGAGACAGAGCCTGGCAGCTGGCAGGATGGCATAGAGAGGCATGCATGTCTTCGAATGTGATGCTGGAGCAGCGGTGGAGAAGAACAGGGCATAGAGCATGCAGACTCCTTGCTAGCACAGCTGGGTGAGCTGTGGGTTGGTTAGTGGTTGTTTTTTCTTTATTTTTATTCACTATTCTGTTTGAGGACAGGTGGTTCATTTTGCTGCACTTCACAGGTTTCAGTGTAAAGCTCCTGTGTGATACTAGTGCCAGTGCTCAAGTGCTTCATCTGCACATTTGTAGGGAAGCCTGAACCGAAAGGTGTAAACACATGTATTTTTATGCATCTGTTTTGTTCCCTGCCAGGGAGGACCAGCTGCCTGGTAAATATGTACTTCCTGAGCCAGTCTCCCAACAGTTAAACCAAGCCCAAGCACAGCGGGGAAGTACTCTGCTGGCTTCCCAGTTTTGGTCCTGTCCTGGAGGACCCCGCAGGAGCCTTATAGGGAAGGAGGGTCATGTGGGTGCTGAACACAGGGATGGCTCTTGACACCTGAAGCAGGTGGGCTCTGAGGGGAGAGTCTGATGAGGGTTCTTGAAACATGTAGGGGCTGAGTGTTTTCTGAGCAAAGTCGTAGGTGTGCTGTGCATTTGTTGGGTCTTTTTTTTATTTATGTTTGGGGGCAGGTGGATCAGATCCTGAGTGTGGGATAATACTGATGCATTCAAGAGAGCAGTCTATATGTCTATGCATGTCAGAAATATCCATTGCAGGGAAGAGCCCTTGGATACCCTCTTTGGCAAGGACCAGGTTTTCACTTTCTAGGCACGGTGACATTAATGTGGTGAGTGTTCCTTTGCAACCACTAACCCTTGCCATAGCGATGTATGGAGCCTGAGGTCAAAATGGAATCAAACCTGAAGTATTTTTAGCAAGACATTTGTACTTCAGGTGGCAGCGGGCCAGCGTGTCTTTGTAATAAAGTACAAGCTGTCTCTCGGAAGGGCTGAAGTCCTGTCCCTGCATGTGGCGGGACTTCTTGTTCTAAAGCTGTGATCCTGTAACGACAACGATTGCATTTGCTGTATACAAACCTACCAGAAATGGCATTTTCTGAATGCTTTAGCTGTTAGCTCCCTTTCTCACAATCGGTAGGAATTCTTTTAATCAAAGAAAAAGATAAACGATTACAGGAAGGAAGAGGTTATTTTTGAACAGCAGTGTGCATTTCAGCCCCTGAAGTTGACCTTGCATATGTATTTTATTGATAACCAATAGGGGATTACAGGGATTGTTACTTTTAACTTTGCTCCTCTCTGTGTGATATGACAAGGCTGAGGTACTTTTTAATGGATGCCTGGTAGTTACTCTGGCTTGTGGACACCGTCCTTGCTTTGTATGTCCTGGCTGATGCTGTGCTTGTGAGACACCCACTGAACTGAGTTGCAGCAAAGTGCAGCTGTGTCAATCCTCAAAGAGGGATCTACTTCAAAGCATGTCTTTGAAGAGAATCCATACGTAGGACTTCAAAGCTGATTAAACCATTTGGAGTAAAATAGCACACTGAGTCATCTGCTAGGAAAGGGCATTATTTTTATTTTTTTATTATTTTTCTCCCCTTCCTACAGTTGTATCTTGGAAGAGCCCTGGAGCTGAAGGTAACTGGCAAGGTAAATCATTGCTTGCAGTGCTTTTGTGCTCTCTCTCCTGGCCCCGAAGAATCCGGTTTGGAGCTGCAGCAAAGCTGCAGCACAGCCGTTCCCAGTCCGTTTGTGTGGTCGGGTCATTTGTAGCAGGAACTGAGTCATCACATCCCACTGCTGCTGGGATTTCTTCACTTTCTTCAGTGGGGCTACTCCTTTCAGAGCCAGGCTGTTCAAGCACAGCTTTTCAGGTCTGTTTAAACAAAATTCAGTCTGTGCCACTGCTTATGTCTGGTCTGCTCTGAAATGTGAAAGGGTATCATTCAGTGAACAGCCACATCTTTCTGAAGGGTTGCTGAGCAGGGATTTGTTTCCTCAGGGCAGGATGTAGGGGGTGGAGGGGAGGAGTGGGGGCAAACACCTGACTGTTTCTGCTTTGTCCCTCCCAAGCTTCTGAGGGGCTGTTGAACTAGTAATAGGGCATGCTTTTCATGGACGGAGTTGATGGTTATGGAGGGAATGCTGTCCTGTTTCAGAACCGGGATGAGAAGGCTCGGAGTGAAAGTATTTAAAATAACAGGGCCAGCACTGTGCTGCAGAGGGTGATTACCAGCTTCAGTGTGGCTCCCCAGTGGACGCTGTACCCCTGCTGAAAACAACATCGGTTCTGGCCCTAGCTTCAGCATGCCAGAATGTCTCTCCACCCTTCTTTTAATTATTGCTGCGTTTTGCTCTGATGGATTTTGCTGGCAAATGCCTGACACAGCCTGCCTTAGAGTAAAGCTGATGTTAAAGGCATGCACATTTATTTCAGAGAAGTTTGTTTTCCTCCTGTTCCCTCTTCCTCTCTTTCCAAAAGACTGTGAAGGTTCCAGCCCTGTCTTATCCAAATTCCCCCTGCCATCGGTGCAGCCAGTGCACTCCTTCCAGACGTGTATGCCAGATGAATTCGTGTTCCTTGGGGAAGGAACATATGTGTCCAGGGGAGTCCATGTGCCACAGAGCATACGCTGTGCATCAGTTTGGTAAAAGTGGCAGGCAGCAGCAAGCTGGGATGACTGAAGTGGCTGGGATGAGGACAGCACTTAGGCTGAGTTGTCACACCCTGCCACTCAGTGTCAACTCTGAACATCACTTCTTTGTTAGCAGTTGGGCCAATTGCTCTGTGCTTTTACTCCATAAAGGAAAATGCTAATATGCATTTCTTCCTTGGGACGAAGCAGAGAGTTTTGTCTCCATGGATTTGCTACAAAATGAAGAGCATACCAAGGTTTAAGGCATCATAAGCTCATATTCAGGCTAAGGTTTCCTCTTGCAGCCTAGTTGGCTGGGAGAGTGGACCACTGAGATATGAAATGCCTGTATCATTATCATTATGTTACTGGCCTTGCTGTGTTTTTTCTGGAAATTGCAGCCGTTCTTCAATCAAACATTGCTGTGTAGAGTTTCAGTTTTGGTGGTACCTGGGATGGGAAATAGGAGGGAATAAGTGAATCTAGAATATTCTCAAACGGATGAAGTGTGCTAAGTGCTGAGCATGGCAAAATTGAGCTATCTTGGCGTTGGGAGCTAAATCACTGTACAACTGGTTGATAATAGAATAAGTGAAGAAAACAGTATAAAATATTTATAGACTCTGCCTAGCATTTATGGTGTGTTACCCTAAAGCTGGAAAGCCTGGCAGAGCTTACAGTCTACAGCTTATGTGTTTCATCTGTGAGCTTGGAGAGGTGACTATTGCTGTTAGAAAGTATTGCATTTACTACAGCATTTACTACTAGAGCTGCTTATAGAATTCCTGTAATTTCTGCTGGGTATGGTGGTCACAGCCTTGGTGCATTCCCTGTCAGTCTGGGGATGCTTTGACAGAAGGAGAAAGGATGCATCAGGAGTGCATTGCTGGGGACAGAAATATCAAGGTCTACAGACCTGGTTTCTGGCCACAGCTCATGTGCTGTGCTACTAGAGAGGTCTGGAGTTTTTTTGTAGCTTCTGTTTTCTGTGTTTTCTGATAGCAGAGATTAATCTAAGTGTCTCTGGATAAAAATCAGCAGCCATTGCTGGACAGGCAATTACTAGTAATACCATTAGAACCCCTTTTGGCCTGGAATCTAGGATTAGGGGGAATATAATCTGTTACATTTTTCAGCCTGCTTTTTTCAGTGGAGGTTTCTCATTTTTATGTGATAAAGAGTAAAGCTGCATGAGAAATCCATGTCTAGCCTTGCTCTGTATCACAAAGCCTTTTCTTGGCATTGTTTTGATGGTAATGCTGCTGTGGATTCTTTATGTGTAGAAACTGTGGAAGAGAGACCTATTTTCAGCCTTTGTTGCTCTTACCTCTTGATTAGAATTCATTACAAACACTTTACAGAGGGAGGCAAGTATTACTGAGTTCAGCAGATTGATAAACTGAGGCATGGAGGGAAAATGATGCACCTGGAAAGCGCTGAAAGTAAGAAAAGACTTCAGCCTTTTCCCTCAGTAGCACCAATTGGACCCTGCTAAAATATCCTGCCCTGAAGGCAGCTTGCACAGTAGCCATGCACGGGGCATCTGCATTTCCTAAGCCCTCACTGATGCGAGCACTGAGTCTTCAAGCCACCTAAAACACTTGAGAACTGAAATCTCACTTCAATGCTAAGAATCTATCATTTCCCCTGAGCAAGAGGCTTATGTTACAGACAACCTGTATTGATTTGACAGCCTTTTTATACTCGATACTTTTGTACAATGTACAGAAAGTACTCACTTAGTACTTACTTCTTGTATGAAGTACAAAAATTACTTAGCCCCCCTTTGTACTAAGTAATAAGCTAATCAACTGTCAGAATTAACTACTGGAAGCATCCCTTATTCTTCGATGCATGTATGGGCACCCTCAGTCAAGATGAAGCTTTAAATCAGGGAAGTTGGAAGATAAGGTTTCTTATGCAGCTCTGTTGACTAGTTTTGGCACACAGGGGAAAGAGCACACCCTCCCTCTTGCTGGGTGTTCCTCCTTCACATCCCAGCCACGGCTCTGAGAGACAAAGCAGAAGCTGGGAGCTGCCATACTACTAATTTCACTAAGTGGCAGATGCTGGCATTTCCTTTCTTTCTAAACTTGTGGTGGTTTGTGGTAACGTTGGCTCTCGAAGTGCACTGGTTCCTAGCAGAGTACAGATGTTCCTTGTCAGCTTTGGCCATCTTTCAGGGCTATAAATACTACCTTTAATAAAGTGCAGTGGTGAAAGAAGACCGTGATTTATAGTGAGGTTCTGTGAGTTGGCATGACTTTTGTTGCAGCATTTGTACATGAAAGACTCTGTAGATGTGTTAGCTCACCTGGGTATCCCTTGCTCTTGTCAGTTGTTAGAGATGGGGATTTGGAACAAGTTGTGCCTGATTTGAATGGACAAGGTATTGCTTGGGGAATGTGTCAGGGTAGTCTGTCATTTGCTTTCTTCACAAGTTTGGTATAGGCCAAATTTAGAGAACTTCAGACATTGACTAGTGGTTTTGAAAAGGGCCGAGGAGGCATTTTCTACAACAATGATATCAGGAGGGGCTTTTTTTCTTTCCTAGGATAACTGATGGCCAGTTGTTGGAATGTTAGTGTTAGTGTTGTTGGAATTGTATTTACAATATTAATTTCCTACTAGAGCACTGAGACTGACCCCGTTTTTGTTTTTACCTTTTTATTTACACTGAAATAAATGCAAACCAATGCAAATCCCCAGTTCTTGCAGGAACAGGTTAGATTTCTGTTTTCCCCAGATACTTGATAAAGAAGTTGTACCCACAGAGTAGATGTATGATGTTTCTGAGGTTGTAGCAGCACTGAAAGGATGGAAACAGAGGTAAAATGGGGAAATCTCCCTTCTGTACATGTCCTTCTCTTAAACCATGGATGAGAAGTAGGAAGCAGGTGATGATTTGTGGCATGCAGAATACCAAATATTTTTATTTTAAGCTCACCTTATATGAAAATCTCATCTTTAAGGAGTTAACAAGTGGCTAGTGGACATTTGAGTAAATGGCTAGACAGTTGTTCCTGGAGCACAGTGATCAGTTGTTTTAACCATGGCTTGTCAAGTCTGAAAATTACAGTGGTGTGTGAAGCTGTGGTATGTTGTTTAGAGTGCTGTGTGTTTAAAGTCATCTTTAACTCATTCCACTCATATCTGCCCTGTGCATGACCCTTGCTGATCATTCATTAGCCCTGTGTAAATGGAGTTGTAGTAGAAAGAGTTTCTATATAGTATAAAAATACAGAAATAAAAATAGAAATGCTGTCACACACACACAGAGCTGAGATTTTGCAAAAAATTTCATGCCATTGTCAGAAAAGCTTTTCTAAAGTTAAAAGCCTGCTTTTATGCAGGGG
The DNA here is from genome assembly GCA_013399875.1 of Gymnorhina tibicen. Lineage (NCBI taxonomy): Eukaryota > Metazoa > Chordata > Aves > Passeriformes > Artamidae > Gymnorhina > Gymnorhina tibicen. The sequence continues at coordinate 211,748 of VXAZ01002631.1, read as the reverse complement.
TGTGTGTGGTGGGGTGTGCTTTTTGGTGTGGAAGGCCCTTTCCTCTTTATAGGAAAAGCAAAACAGGCACACAGCTCAGCCAGAGCTTTCCTATTGTACTAGACGTGGGAGGAATCTATAAGTACATGATGTATCTAAAGTGCCCTGGGATTGCCATAATGAACATCTTGACTTTGAGCAGCTGGTGAGGGAAATAACTGCCACCATGAGGGAGCAGGAGGGAAGCAAGGAGTTCTCCAGGCTGGCATGGGTGGCTTGTGTCTCTCATAATCCAAACTGGGTTCCTTGCTCCGAGTCCTGCGTTTTGTAGTAGTGCCTTCCCGTGGGATGTCCGCTGCTCATGGGCAATACAGAAGCCACTGAGAGCTCTGGTGATACTATTTTAGATTTAAGGAATTGTATTGTTTCCAGGACAACTGCAGAAGAATGAGGAAGGGACTTGTTCTGACTCAGCTTGGAGTAGCTGATCACCCTGGCTTAATCACTGCATTTCTCCTGAAAGATGTTTAATTGCCTACTTTTACAGAGGCCTCTTCAAGCCAAGCAAACAATTGGGTTAAAAAATACTAATGCAAGAAGCACTCAGGTGCAGTTGTAGGCTGATAATAGCAAAGAGCTCTCTCTGAAGTGAGCCCAAGCTGAGGATCCTTAGCACAGTCAGAAGGATTTGCCTAAATTTGGCTGTCGGTGTTAAACACCCTTAACTTCTGCTGGCTGCTATGTGAATGTCCCTGTTCTACACTGCTCCTTCAATTATTCAATTAAGTGGATTTTGTTGCATTGTGTCATCTTGCCTCCGTACAGTTAATTGCTTTCTATTCTAAGAGGAAACTCTAATGTTATCTTATTTTTCTTCTTTTCGTATTCTTTTAATCTCGTAGCAATGTTGAACTGCAGAATGTGGTGTTAGACTCCAGTGCAGCTATGGGAAGCAATGAATTTCAGGAGAAAGATGCCACTGGAGCCCTTGGCCACGATCTCAGCAATGGCAGCAGCAGCAGCAATTTGGAAGCAGCTAGGCGCCTGGCTAAGCGCCTCTACCATCTGGACAGATTCAAACGCTCTGATGTGGCAAAACATTTGGGTAAAAAGTATGTGCTGATACGAGGCCTTTGGCCACATTGTTCTTATTGCTGGTTCTGGAGGGGTTCACTCATGAATGATAACGTTTACTTATTTCTTCGCTTTTCTATAGCAATGAATTCAGCAAGCTTGTGGCCGAAGAATATCTTAAATTTTTTGACTTCACAGGCATGACGTTGGACTGTTCGCTCAGGTAAAATTCCATTTGTGGACTTTATGTTCTTGTTTTAGTAACAGTGCTGTTTGCAGTGTTGTCCTGATTTACGTGGTTGTTCTTTTGGGATGTAAGAAGGTGAAGAGAGAACTGCGGTGTATTTTCGGGACAGGGCTTTGCTCTTCTGTTTGGCTTGGTGTGCTGCTGTACTCCAGTGCTTCTGGAGTGGTGGCACTTGGAGAGGGAAATATTTGGGTAGACCTGCTTAGAGATGGTCCTTGATACAGAGGAGCTGGAGAAAAGTGTCCAGTCAGTTGCAAAACAGGGGACTTGTAGTCTGCCAGGTGCTTCTGAGGAATTACGGTGTTGCTCCCAGCCGATCTGCACAGACTTTCTAGCTGATGCCTTCTGGAGCTTACTCTGCTTTGCTGCAGTGTACTAAGACCAGGGTTTGGTGTGGCTTGGCAGCTCCCCTCTCTGTGTCTCCCTGAGGCATCCAGAAATGTGCAGAACAGCAAAAGCTTCCATGTGGAAAAAGCTGTAGTGAGTTTGGTAACTGTTGGTGTGGGTGTTTAAAAACCCAGCCCTTCAGTTTTCTTTACTTTTTACACTGGAATCAGGCCTCAACATTGTTTGTGTTCAGTACTTTTCTCAAAGTCAAAAGCACAAAGTTTGTGTGTCAGTGGCCTGTTAGCGCAGTTGCTGGTGTTCTGGTGTTTAAGGGGATTTAAATGAGTTTAAATCATTTGACTGAGGTTACTTTAGTGGGATTTTTTTTTTCATTTTTTAATGATACAAATCCAGGAGGTGTGCATGCGCTTCTTAGCCCCTTTGCAAATGCATTTCTGGGGGTCTGATGCCCTGAGACCATAGCAGATCCAAGGCACCCACAAAGTCCTGCCTGCTGAAGGTGGTGGAAATGGAACATGCCTGCACAAGCATGAGCCGCCTGGTCCTGAAGCAGGGGGAGCAGAGCCAAGCTGGAGCACCTGCTCAGCATGGGGTGGGAGCTGCTGGGCAGTGGGACGTCTGCTGCTTATTCCAGGTTTTAGCACCCCTGAAGCGTGGTGCTAAATATACCCTTCTTTTCAGTTGTGATAACCAACACATAATTGCTTCGTGGCACATATTTAGGAGGTCTCTGCTCCCTGTAGATCTCCTGTTAATATTAATAGTTATGACCTTCTCTAAAATGTGCCCAGGCTCATGTAGGACTTAAACAAGCTGGGGGGTTGTTGAGGTTTCAAAAGTAGCTGCAGTAATTCCCAACTACATGCCCTGAGCATGCAGCAGCAGCTGGGGACAAAGAATCGTCCTGAAGCCTGGGGAAACTGAGGCATGCTGCTTGGCAAAGGGTGAGAGGTAACAGTGCTGTTGTTGCTGGCTCGCTGACAAACTGTGGTTTATTGAGCATTTTGGAGGCAGCTGCCCAGATCCGTGCTACCTGCCAGCTGTGGGAGGCTGTTGTGCAGTGTCAGAGAAAAGTCTGAGACCTGGGAAGTGGTGTTCCTTTGCTGTCCACTCCCTGGATCCATGTTGCCCGTGCACTTCCTGCATGCATCTCTTGGAACCTCTGCAGGACTACAGGAGGGGAGGAGTTGGCCTGGCTGCTCCAGCTCTTTTAAGTGTCCATTCTGGAGTCCAACCCTGGACACAGGGAGAGCAGATTTCAGGCTGCTCAGGGAACTAGCTAGTAAGGTTCCTTGGAAAATGCTTTTGAAGGTGCTGGGATCCATCAGTGCTGGTCACCACCTCCTAAGGGCACAGGTGCAGGCAAATCCAAAATGTTGGAAGTCAGGCAAACAAGGTGGAAGGCTAACTTGAATGACCAGGGATCTTCTGCAACTAACACAAAAAAGAAGGTGTTTGTGCAGCGGGAGCAAGGTCAGGTGATGTGGGAAGAACACAGAGTGGCTGCTCACCACTGTAAAGAGAAAATTCCAGCTGACAAAGTTCAGTTGGAGTTGAACATGGCCAGTACTGTGTGGGACAGCAAAAACATTTTTGAAAAATAAGTCAATAGAAAAAGGCAGTGCAGAATGGCTCAGTGCCTTCAGCTGGAGGACCATGACTGTGAGAATGATAAACTCTCAGCTGACCCTGAACTTGTGTGGGATCTGCTGGTCCATCTGGATCCTCATAAGTCTGTGGGGCCACATGGGATTCATCCCAAAATACTCAAAGAGCTGGCTGAAGTCATTGTGAGGTCTCTTCTCAATGATTTTAGAATGGTCTTGGGCATCTGGAGAGGTCCCAATTGACTGGAAACTGTCTAACCTTCAAGAAGGGCAAGAAAGATGGCACTGGAAACTACAGGCCTGTCAGTCTCATTTCAGTACCTGGTAAAATTATGGAGATTATTCTGGGAGGTATTGAAAAATACCTGAAAGACAGTGCAGTGATTGGTCACAACCAGTACAGCTTCATGAGAGGAAAAGTCCTACTTAACCAACTAAATTTCCTTTTATGACAAGGAACCCACCTAGCTGATCAGGGGAAACCAGTTGATGCAATCTTGTTTCAATTTCTTAAAGCTTCCGATACTGTCTCTCACAGGACTCTTCTGGAGAAAATGTCCAGCCCACAGCTGGATGAACACATCATGTGATGGGTGAGCAGCTGCCTCATGGGTCAGGCAGAAAGGGTTGTATTGAATGGGGTAACACCAGACTGGTGACCCGTCACTGGTGGGGTTCCACAGGGCTCCACCTGAGCCCTTGTGCTCTTCAACATCTTCATAAATGACTTGGACACAGGACTTGAACATATAGTAAGTAAGTTTGATGATACTAAACTGGGAGGAGCGACTGACTCCCTCAAAGGAAGAGAAGTCCTGTAGGGAGGCTTTGATGAATGAGTGGCCTGGGCAACTATCAACTGTGTGAAATTTAACAAGGGCAAGTGCTGGATTCTGCACCTGGGATAGACTGGGAAAGGAGCTGCTGGAGAGCAGCACTATGGAAAAGGACCAGGGAGTCCTTGTGGAGGGCAAGTTGAACATGAGTCAGCAGTGCCCTGGCAGCCAGGAGGGCCACCCATGTCCTGGGGAGCATCAGACACAGCATCGCCAGCCGGGCAAGGGAGGGGATTGTCCTGCTCTGCTCTGCTCTGGGGCGGCCTCACCTCGAGTGCTGGGGGCAGTTCTGGTCCCCTCAATATAAGAAAGATAGGAAGCTATCAGAAAGTATCCAAACAGGGCTACAAAGACGGTGAAGGGCCTAAAGGGGAAGCCAAAGAAGGAGTGGCTGAGGTCACTTGGTCTGTTCAGGCTGTAGAAGAGGAGACTTGTGGGAACCCAGAATGCAGAGAATATTTCTCTGCCTGTTTTGAAGAGTTTTACCCCCCTGGACA
>VXAZ01002631.1:160827-202667 GCA_013399875.1 Gymnorhina tibicen | reverse complement strand
ATGCCCTCCCAGCCATGCCCCCTCTCAGCTACTGCAAAAAAATGAACCCTGTCCTTGGCTGAAAGCAGGACTATAGGGAATATGTTATACCCACTCACTATTGTGCTCTCTGGCCCATGTGTCTGTGGGGCTGTTTTTGAAATGAGTCCCGCTGTCTGACTCATTTCTCTCTGGGGCGCCATGTTGCCACAGAAGTTGCATTTCAAGGCCCAGGGTGGTGTTCCGGGCAGGGGTGTGAGGCACGGGGTTCGTCTCCAGCCATCCAGTGGTTGTTTCCACCACTGCAAGCACGTAGCACCTGCCCTGGCGGGCTTGCAGCAGTGTGATGTAACCGATCTGCCAGGCCGTCCCGTGTTTGTGTTTCGACCTTCATCCACCCTACCGGAGAGGCCTCACCCTCCTGGCCTGCTTGATCGCAGCACGTGTTCCACAGTTATGGATAACTGGGAGTCCATGGTTAAGTACACCCCTTGATCACATGCCCGCATGTGTGCTGCATCTCTTCTCTGATGACCTGAGGTGTCTTGAGCCCACTGAACCAGAAATAATTCACTCTTACGTTGCCAGTCCAGATTAACCCGAGACACTTTAATCTTGGTGGCTTGACCACCTCTCCGTTGTTGCGATGTTCTTCAGTAGCCTGACTCTTGGGCACACGTGCATCTCATGATGTACTTCTACTGCCAGCTTCTCTACCAGGGCAGCAATTTCTTGCCGCAGTTCATCAGCCCAGATGGGTCTTGCTCTGCACTGTCGATTGGCCTTTCTCTGCCAGCCCAACCACCCCAACACAGAATTTGCCACCACCCACGAGTCAGTGTAGAGGTAGATTGCTGGCCATTTTTCTCGTTCAGTGATACCTAAAGTCAGCCAGATGGCTTTCAGCTCTGCAACCTGACTTGATTCACCTTGTCCTTCAGTAGCTTCTGTGACTTGTCACACAGGGCTCCGTACAGCTGCTTTCCATTTTTGATTTGTCCCTGTGACACAAAAGGAACTGTCAGTAAAGAGAGGTATTGCTTTTCATTTTCAGGCAGCTGATTGTATAGTGGGGCCTCTTCAGCATGTGTCATCTTCTCCTTCTCTGATGATGATGGTAGTCTGAAATTTTCGCCTTCAGGCCAGTTAGTGATGACTTCCAAGATCCCTGGGTGACTGGGGTTTCCTATTCAAGCTCACTGTGTGGTTAGAGCAATCCAGTTACTCCACAGTGGCATGATGTGTTGCAGGGATTTTCCCTTTCAATATCCAGCCCAGCGCTGGCAGTTGGGGCACCAGGAGGAGCTGTGCTTTGGTGCCAGTCACTTCTGAGGCAGCTCCAAGCCCTTCGTAAGTTGCCAGTATCTCTGTTTCAGTGGGGTTGTAGCTGGCCTCAGATCCTTTTTATGTTGGAATGTTTGTATTCCCAACTCCAGAACACCAGGGGTCATCCTCGAGTCTCCATGTGTCCTTATTGCCAGAGACTCCAGGAAGGACTGTTCTTCTTGACTGCACTGTGGAACATATTTTTTACACTTTGTATTGTCCTGACTGGCTACTGCATGAGCAGTCTCCTGTTTAATTTGTTAAAAATCTTGTTGTTCGGGACCCTGCTTGAAATCCTTCTTCTTTGGGATCACATGATAGAGAGGTTTTACAATCTGACTGTAATCTGGAACATGCATCCTTCAAAAACCCACAGTGCCTAGGAAAACTTGTGTTTCCTTCTTGCTGGTTGGTGGGGACATAGCGGCTATTCCATTGACCATGTCCATTGAAATCTGATGACATCCATCTTGCCATTTTACTCCAAAAAACAGAATTTTCTGGGCAGGTCCCTTGACCTTACTTTGCTGTATGGCAAAACTGGCCTTCAGGAAGATTTGGATTGTCTTCTCCCCTTTCTCAAAAACTCCCCCTGTGTTGCCCTGCATGATCATGTCATCAGTATATTGCAAGTATTCTAGGACCTCACCCTTTTCCTTACTTCCTTTTCCAGTGCAGTCTGGATCAGCCCATGGCAAATGGCGGGGCTGTGTTTACACCACCCCTAGAGCAGCCAGTTGCAAGTGTATGGCAAATCCCTCCAGGTAAAAGCAAACTGTGGCCTNGAAAACTTGTGTTTCCTTCTTGCTGGTTGGTGGGGACATAGCGGCTATTCCATTGACCATGTCCATTGAAATCTGATGACATCCATCTTGCCATTTTACTCCAAAAAACAGAATTTTCTGGGCAGGTCCCTTGACCTTACTTTGCTGTATGGCAAAACTGGCCTTCAGGAAGATTTGGATTGTCTTCTCCCCTTTCTCAAAAACTCCCCCTGTGTTGCCCTGCATGATCATGTCATCAGTATATTGCAAGTATTCTAGGACCTCACCCTTTTCCTTACTTCCTTTTCCAGTGCAGTCTGGATCAGCCCATGGCAAATGGCGGGGCTGTGTTTACACCACCCCTAGAGCAGCCAGTTGCAAGTGTATGGCAAATCCCTCCAGGTAAAAGCAAACTGTGGCCTGCACTCTGCTGCTAAAGACATGGAGAAAAATATGTTAGCAATATCAGTAGTGGCACCACTTCACTGCCTTGGACTCCAGCTCGTACTGAAGTGCCAGCATGCTGGGCACAGTGGCAGTCAGTGGTGGTGTGACTTCATTCAGGCCATGACAGTCTGTTGGTCCCCACTTTCTACTGGGCTTACACACTGGCCATATAGGACTGTTAAAGGGTGAATGAGTCTTGCTGACCAGTCCCTGGCTCTCCAGTTGACAAATCTTCTGATGGGTGGGGTCAGAGAGTCCCAGGTGATGCAGTTTTGCTGACAGTGCAGCAATGCGGTAGTGATCGGTACCTGTTGTTCTTCGACCCTCAGCAGTCCCAAAACAGGGGGACCTTTGAGACACCACTCAAGCTGTCTAACTTCCTCTGTCTCCACAGCAGCTATCCCAAAAGCTCTTTTAGGCTGAAATACCCTCTTCTGAGGTAATCTATGCTGTGGATGCACGGGGCCTCCGAGCCAGTCACAATGGGGTGTTTTTGCCATTCATTCCCAGTCAGGCTCATTTCAGCTTCCAGTACAGTCAGCTGTTGGGATCCCCCTGGCACCCCAGAAAGAGATGGATTATGTCCTCACATATCTTGATGATATCAGGGTACATCATGTGCCCATGTGAACTAAAGCCTTAACACTCTTATGTGTCTGATGTGCCAGGGCACTGGATCCACACAGTCCAACAGATCCAGTCGTCCCTTTCTTCTACGTGATTGGGGTCTGTAGTTCTGGTAATAGTATGTGTTGCTCACTTCTTGTAAATATGAACGGGAGGCCCCTTCCAGAGGATCAGAAGTAACGTCAGCCCGTATATTAAAAATTAACCCTGTCCTGGCCAGAACCAGGACAGGAGTACAAAGTGGGCAGGACAGAGAAACCCTGTGAAGATTCACTTGTATCCACTTGTGAATTGGATTATTTGCAATACATTACTTGTGAAATTAAGTTATTATCAGGCACATCACACTCTGTATGGGTGTGAGATTGTTGCAGCCTGTCTCTGACCTTACATCAGAGAGAAAAATTAAAGTTTATGCATTGAGACTAGATAGATGTGAATGTTCCAGCAATATATTCCACGCCTCTCAGATCTGGTGTTAGTTTCAGTCTCATGGGATGTTTAAAAATTGTCTATTAGACACTCATTCTGTATGTCTTCTTACTTCAGATCCAGAAATTTTGTGTTTTCAGTATTTTCTTAGACACATCCTGATAAATGAATGCAGAAGTTCATCTTTGGCTGTGAGACGTATTTTTCTATCGGGAAGAACAGCAGTGTGGTTAAGACGAGGGATGGTGAAGTATAGAGAATAAAAGGGAAAGATGTGTGTGCTCCCCACTTCTCTGCACAGGCTTGCTGGCTATATCCAGTAAGTGTGCCAGGTTGTGCACCAGCCCTGCACCCTGGGCTCTCACAAGCAACGACCTCAGGAGGGCCGAGTTACTCCTGTTCTTGAAGCTCAGTGGGAGATGTTGCAACTCTTCTTCCCTCTTGCCCAGATATTTTCTGTGGGTCGGTTAGTCACACTCCTCCCTGACTGATGTGATTCTGGCCACTCCGATGAGTGACCACACATTTGGTGTTAGCTGTGAGTGCTGTGCACTTGCTTGACTTCACCACCTGGAGTAGCTTCTCTGATTTGGAGAGCATTACCAATGAAGTAAAGTTTGAAAAAAAGGTGCAGGAATGGTGGGCAATTAGAAAAGGATAGGGAACATCCTGGATGCCTTGTCATGCTTAAAAAGATACATGTTCTAATTCCTTGCCCAAGGTAAAAAATACTTAAAAATAAGAACAGCTCTTTCAAATGGTGGAATTACTTATTATTTTGTATAATCTGTGGCTGAGACTGGTGGTAATTTAAGTCTTTCTTCATTTACTATAATATTGGAGTTAACTGCACACGAAATGGTAGCCCAATTTCCTAGAAAGGCTCCTTGGAACTGAATGTCTGATGTGTGCTTACGTACTTCTTGCTGTGATACGTGCTTTGCTCTGTGCACTCTCTGAAGTAAAAAGAGATTTATTACCTTAATTTCACTCTTTTTCCCGCTGCTCTTTTAGGAGTTTCTTTAAAGCCTTTTCACTTATTGGAGAAACTCAGGAACGAGAGAGAGTTTTAATCCACTTCTCCAGCAGATACTACCAGTGCAACCCAAACACCATTTCTTCTCAAGGTAACTTTGTTTCTGATACTAAGGTCTTTGCTTGTTGCTGTCTTCCTTCATTCTCACCTTCAATAGTACATATGGTGCATGCCTGGAAAATGAAGCTGTCATCAATCTACCACGCTTTAGAGACTGTCCGTGGTAAGCATTGAAACCCTCAGCAGGAAAGGTGTTCAGGCCTCCTCAATATAAATCCTCAGTTGTAACACCTCCAGATTTGAATGTCCTCAGTTGTAGTTTCTGGTCTCGCTGACTTCGGTGTGTGGTACTTGTACTCTGGCTGCACTCATATGGACAAGAATAGGTCCCATGTCAGGTGGAAGAGAAGCTGTTCGCTTTCCATGCTCCATTCAGTGCTTGTGTCTGCATGCACTGGCATCAGGCATGCCAGTCCTTGCCAGTTGTGGGGGTGAATTTTGGGTGCTGTATCCAGACCCTGGCATGGTTTCATCTCGACTGGCTAACATCAGTCAGACTGCTCCTCCTTGCCAGTGTTTTCAGTCGGTTTGGAAATAGCTGAGGGAAACAAACAAGCACATAGATCAAACCTGAGAAAACTGGGAATGCAGAAGAGGACAAACTGTCTGCTGGCGTAACTGCTGTGTTCAGCCAGACATGCTGGCAGAGCCACGTGGCCCTGTGATTGCAGCACACACTGATCACACACTGACGGAGGAGGTTGAAAAAAAAGGCAGTCATGGGTTAAGCTGTACCTTTAGTTTCAAGAGTAAGTGAGAAAGAGCTGCTACACTTGGAGGTACCACTGTGCTTCCTTACCCCTTGCTTTGTGACCTACCCCCGTTGCAGTGAGATGATGTTTGGGCACTTAGCACCTGTTCAGCTTTACTGGCTGTCATGCAGGGAAGGGGAAGAATTAGGAGGATCTGCTCCTGCACTCTCTCTTTCCTCTGCCTATTGCCTGTCTTGTTTTAAGACACTGTAGGCACTCAGGTAGAACGGGTGCGTCATGTCCAGACTGAAATAATGACTTACCTGGTGATGTGGCTGCCTTACTCTAGTCCGGGGTGCAAGAGCAAAATTGCGACTTCAGACCCTGAGTAAGCATTTAGATCCTGCACACTTTCCCCGGGATCTTAGTACTGGGTGCAGTTTGGGCATCACAATATAAGAAAGATACAAAGCTATCAGAAAGTATCCAGAAAAGGGATATGAAGATGGAGAAGGGTCTAGAGGGGAAGCCAGATGAGGAGCCTTGAGATAACTTAGTTTGCTGAGCCTGGAGAAGAGGAGACTGAGGGGAGACCTTATTGCAGTCTACAGCTTCCTCATGAGGGGAGGAGGAGGGGCAGGCACTGATCTCTTCTCTGTGGTGACCTGTGACAGGATGAGAGAGAATGGCTTTAAGCTGTGTCAGGGGAGGTTTAGGTTGGATATCAGGTTCACCCAGAGGGTGGTTGGGCACTGGAACAGGCTCCCAGGGAAGTGGTCACAGCATGAGCCTGACTGAGTTCAAGAAGTGTTTGGACACTGCTCTCAAGCACATGGTGTGATTCTTAGGGATGTCCTGTGCAGAGCCAGAAGTTGAACTCCATGATCCTTGTAGGGTGCCTTCTAAATTGCTTGGAAAGTTTATTTTAAAAGGGCTTAAAGTACTACTACTTTTCCCTGAGGTGGGCACAAAGAAGAACTTGACAAAAGTTCCCAGGATGTTCAAAACCAAACTTTCCGAGCAAACCTTAGAAGATCAGGAAATTGGAAAAATTTAAAACAAACATTCAGTCAAAATAAAGCATTTCACAGAGCATTGACTTAGCAAACTTTACTCATCCAACCTTAATTACCCATATTTCAGAAAATGGAAATTACGAGTAGAAAAGAAGAGATGAAAAGAAAGAGAGAAAAACAAGATAGAGCTACTGCTCCGGATCCTAGTGGTTTCAGCTTCCATAAAATCCAGATACAGTAGGGACACAATCACACATCCTGGGGTCTGCTCTGGCCTCCTGTGGCAGGCAACCCCCAGCGGGGGCTTCCAGTCATCTGGGCACCCCAGGGCTTGACTTGGGCTCCAGGGCAGGGTGTTGGGCATTGCTTTCAGTGTGCCAGTGACTGGTGGAAGTCCTGGACTAGAGGCTTCAGAGGAGTGGTGTGTGGAGCAGTGCACCATCCCATTTTCTACAGAGCTGCTCCCCCTACACACACATTTCAGTTGTTTTGAGCCAGTAATAATTTTCTTCTCGGACCTTCAGTCTCTCAGATCTTCCAACTGTATTCTCTGGTTCTATGAATCTAGCTTATTGTTGAGGGCCTTGGCCACAGGACCAGCTTAGAAACCCCCGGAGTCCTCTTTACCAACATGGAGCCAAGGCAGCGTAACTAACTGACTGTGCTTCTCCAATTGAGCTCTGAATGAGGACTGAGACAGAGGGGGAGAAAAACAGGATATCCTGCTGCACCCACTCTTGACATAAGAATGAATGTATTTTACTTTTCCCTTTCTGCACTGAAGTAATGAAGAAGAAGGTGTTCATTCAGACTGTGGTATTGGTATTAGCAAGCTAAGAGTGATAGCATGATTTCCTGTCTTGTTTGCTTCATCCATGGGTTCTGCAAGACAGTTTTGACAGTTACTAAAAGATAAAAGAAAGACTGTTCTGGTTTGGCAGCTGCGTGATGACCTCATAGTTAATTTATTTAATTACGTGTATTTCTTAATAAAACAGATTCTTATGAAGGGAACAGACTCAATTAGTCTATGGGGCTCAGTTTCAGCTTCTTAAGGTCCATATGGGGTTTTGTATGTGACTCTGGTTATGTCTCTTTCTGCAGATGGAGTTCATTGTCTCACGTGTGCCATGATGCTGCTTAACACAGACCTGCATGGCCATGTGAGTATGCACATCTTTGTGTAGACTGCTCCTATCCACACCATGCTCGGACGGGGTGGTTTTCTGGCAGTCCCCGTGCTGGTGGCCTTCTTCTAAAGCCCCTGCAGACAGCAAACAGTGAGAAGGCTGCACTTCCAGGCTATTGTCCTGGGCATGCCTTTCCAGCATGCCTTGATCAGTCATGTGTAAGTTGGCATTGTACCTGGCTTTGCCATAATGTCTGAGCGTACTCCCTGTCCTCAGGCCCATCTTTCTGGTGTGCTTACCATCCTTCCTGCAGCACGCCCTGACCAGGAAGCTGTGCTTGGGATTGGCTTCCCCTTTACAGTATGTACAAACATGTGGGAAGGCAGAATAAAGACAGGAGGTGAAGTTTTGGGAAGGTCACAAAGGGAAGGTGATGTTTGCAGGCATCCCGTTGCAGGGGGCAGATCTGGTGGAACCAGAGTTTTGCACAGACAAATGATGGGTGTACTCAGAGCCAAGAGAGTGGAGGGGGCATGTGGGCATGCTGAGTGGCAGCCCTGTGTTCCTGCGCTGCACACCTCTGCCCACTGCCTGCCTGGGGGAAATAGCATTCTGGTTTGAGCCCTCTGAGTCACGCTGCTGCAGGGTGCCAGCAGCCTTAGGATGGGTATTTCAGCACCCATGGTGCAATACACCTGCTATGCAAGATATTCCCATGCTGATGGGAGGCTTCCTCTGCCCTGGAGTTGGGATGCAGTGGGTAAAAACACAGGGAGCGTGGCACGATAGGATGCAAAAGCAGTGGCTTCAGCCAGGTGGCTCTGGGGCTTCTCTGTGGCCCTCCACTACACTTGCAAGGGCTCTTCCAGGAGGGTGTCCTTACACATTGAGGGAACTCTTACACACTGAGGGTGTTGGGTCAGGCAGCAGGACATGAAGGCACCCTGCGTCTGTCTCAAAGGGCTGCTCAGCCCCTGTGGGTGCAGGTAATAAAACCAACACTTGTGTGTTCACTAGGAGTTTTGAGACCTACCTCCCATGAATTGAATGCCTTTGTCTGAAGGTTGTGGAAGCAGGAGGGGGAAGGGAGTTGTGAAGAATTTTTTTCTCTGAAGGCTTAGTCTTCCCTACTGAAGGGTGTGTCAGTCACGTGTGAGGGTGATCATAGGTACAGGAATGTGCCCCAGTTTGTCTCTTAGCACAATGGCTTCTCTTGAGCACATCTGAGTCTTTCTGCACAGCTATCCCACTCCCCACAGTGATGAGCAGCCTGGGGTTCCTGCTTTCCAGCCTGCTTGGCCTCGCAGTCCAGGGAGGGAGACCACATGGTCACGCATCAGCCTGACAGCAATTCCCATTGCTTCCTGCGATGCTTTAGTGGGCCCTACTGTCTTCAGAAGTACTGAAGTAAATGATCTGGCTCTGACCCATCACTGCTGCTGCTGATTCTGGTTATTGCAGTGTATAACTTTGGAGGCTTATCCCACTGGCAATTGACAGTGTGTTGTTATGTGTATGCAACTGTAGTATTTGCCAGACTCCTGCTTGTCTTATCTCCATGGGTGTGTCACCATGTTCCCTCCAACCCCTCTGATTTACTGTGATTTTAGTCTTCCTCTTACTGCTTTGCATTTTTCCACCTAGGTGGTAAGTTTGGCATTTTTGACTTGGAATGCAGCCCTTGCTGATATGCCTAATTGCCTGTTTCCTAGCAAAGATAATGCTTTGCCCCATCCTTACCAGGATTCTTCTAGAGCAGGAAGCAAATGAGTCACAGAGCTTGTCCACGCCGAGTTGTATTTGTTACTGACATACTGATCATAAGTGCAAACACTTCTGTTTCACAATAAGCTCCACTGCTTGTAGGGCTGTAATGCAGCTCCTCTGCCTTCAGTTCACACTTGCCTTTAACTCTTGTAGAACAACTCTTACTTATCCTCTTTATTTTCCCTGTCTTGCCACACTTCATTCTATTTGTAACTAAACAATTTTTGCTAGGTGTGTCTTGGAAATGCATGCTTGCTTCTCTGCACGGACGCCATCACCCACACTGCTAGAGAGTTTTGAGGTATCTCTAGACCACCAGGCATATCTTCTGGAAGCTCTGTGGCACTGTATGGAGCTTTGGCTCCAAAGCTTTAGCTTTGGTCCTGCAGCAAAACAGCCATTTGTCTCCAATGCTACACTGCTGTTGGTTTTGGTCAGCATGGGGAAGCTGCAAACTGCTGTGTGGAGGAAACAAATGGAAGCAGGCTGAAGTTGCAGGGAGAAAGGAAAGCACCTGCAAGTCTACTAGACCAGCTCCAGCCTGCACCTAAAGACTGAATTTATGAGCTGTGTTCTATAAGCTTCGCAACCAGAGAGCCGGGGTTACAGCCAGCCTGTGTTGTCAGGAGCCATCCTGTTGTTGGAAGACGTGTTGTTCCAGGGTTACTGCTTGCCTTCTTTCTGTGGCTTTGTGCTGGCTGCAGTCTGTGGAATCTTCCTTATTGGCTAGGTGAGGCTGATGGTCAAGATTTGGTGGTTTTCCATCTCTCCTGATGATACCTTATGGAAGGGAAATAGAGGATGTGCTATCATGTAACTCTTAACATTGAATGACCTGTATTACCAACTGGTCTCCTGCCTTGGGCTCCAGTCCTGTGTTAATTTGGGCTCCTGCTCCTAGCCCAAGACAAAGCTCACACAAAGCTCTTCTGCCGTATTTCTGCAGACAAAGCATGGGCTGACAGTGGAAAAGTCGTCTTCACCTCCATCTCCTGACTGACAGTGGTGCCATCCTCAAAGATACCATGACCATCACAGAGCCCCATTTTTCCCTCAGTCTTAACCACGTTTCACAGATCAACTCAGGCTGATTTCCTTTCCTCAGATGTCTTTGGTGTCCTTTTTCATCAATGCAGACTTGTAATTGCTGCCCACTCACAAGGCTCCCCGTGTGTGAAGCAGGGGACTTGTAGCACCTGGGGGACCAAGTACAGATGCTTTCTCTGAGGGGTGATGGAGACTGGGATTCAAGAGTAGTTTAGGGCAGCCTCAGGCCTCTGGATGTAGTTTGGCTCCTACATGAAGATACTATTCCTTTCCCATTTGTGGCTTGTTTGGGCAGCTTTCAGTTGGAGACTTAGACAGGAAGAGAGAAAACAGAGCAAGCCTGTGGAAATGTCCAAGCAGCCTCAGCCTATGAATCAGAGAAGGTAATGGCCACTCCTGGGCATTGCACTCCAACTCAGGGCAGTTGCCACTGAAAGGGAGCATTGGAAATTGTAAGAGAAGGGTCTGGAAAGGGCCTCAGTCATGTGTTTCCTTGTGCCCCACAGCAGATTCAAGTAGAACTTTTCCATCAGAGACTGCTAGAGCTTCTGGAGACATGGGGATGGAGATAAGGCACCATGCAGATACCAGAGAGCTTTATCGTTGTCCTCTTCATTACCCCCAGCTTTAAGCTGGGGGTTTTTTTTTGCAGTGTCTGTGGGCCTTTGGGTGCAAAAGCACCTTCCCTTTTCCAGCTATATGCATACAAGGACGCTCATCTATGAGTAATCTCATGAATGCTTTCTTAGTGCTGCCTGCCTTGGGCTTAAAGGAGAGCAGGAAGATGCATTTAATCTGATGTTGCTCATTCCTGTCATTTTGGAAAGCAGCAGGAATATGATGCTGTGTTTCTCTGACATCCCTTTCAGAACATTGGGAAAAAGATGACCTGCCAGGAGTTCGTTGCTAACCTCCAGGGGATGAACGATGGCAAAGACTTCCCTAGAGGGCTCTTGAAGGTAAGGAATTAACTGCAGAATGTGAGTTTCATTTTTACTGAAGGATGGTTCAAAACAGAACACCTATCTTGCAGTTTCTGAATCTTAATTGTCAAACATGACAAGTGATGGGCACGTTTCTCCTCCCAGAACATACGTAATATATACAGTGTTTTTATTCTGTTGTTTTCCCTCTTGCCTTCACTCGATAGTGAAGGAGACTTTCTGCGGCATGGAGGGGCGAGACTGAGCTGCAGCAGGTCTGGCCCCAGAGCTGTGTGCCTTGTAAACTCATGTGGCCATGCCAATCCAGAGTGCTGTCTCCTGATTACAGCAGACAGAAGCAGCCAGTTGGCTCTGACTGTGAATACATAAGGGCTAAGCCTGATCTCTGTGTACAATCTGGAAGGCGTGTGTGTTTTTTCATCAAAGGTGCTTTGGGGTATTCACATTAGAGCTGGAGATGTAATTTCAGATTATAATGTGCTGTCTGGCACAGGCTGCATTGCTTCAGCTTTTGTTCATTAAGTTTGTGCCAGGAGTTAAATCTGAAGAAGGGGGAAGAGGCTGAGCAGGACAAACCTTGTTTTATTGTCAGTAATAATGAGAATGTTTCACTGCTTTTTTGTCTGATTGCTAGCATGAAACAGCACTTTGTTTGAATGAAGGCAGGTGCGCATACACTGGAGTTCATAATTTATTCATTTTTTTGTAATGGAAATAAAAATAAGAGGCTGCTGCATCTGAGAGCTGACCCAGTGCCTATTAAAGTAAACCAAATGAGTTGCCATCTCTTCTGTGGGTTTTGTGTCACGCCCATTGTGAAATACAGATGTACCTGCATAGGTGAAAGCGACAGAGTTTGTCTTCTAGTCTTGATAATTTCTTCGTTTTTTTCAGCCTCTTCAAGGAGCTCTTTGTTGGGCCCTCCTTCCTCAGTTATTACTAAGCAGTTGGGAAGATAAACTCAACCCCCCTTTATTTTAGATTTAATGTCTTTAATTTTTGAGTCTGTATACAGAGTATTCATCTGTCAGCAGCCACACTTAAATTATTTTTTCCCCCAAGGAATCTCATTTCTCAGTTTGCCATAGAGAGATGTGTTGAGATTAATTTGCAGTCTAATTACAGCCCTTACTGAATAAATAGATCTCCAGATTGTGTTTAAATAACCTTCTGAGTGTACTGACAAGAGACTTCCACTGGTGCTCACCTGCTGTTTGTTTTCCTGCTGACAGAATTATGCAGCTGGGGCTGTACCTTGGTGTTTAGTGCTCACCTACTAATGCTAGGGATGTCTGATTCTTCACCCAAAGCAAATACCAGGGCTCAGGATTTTGTGGACATAGACAGACAGAAGTTCGGTGTTGGTGTCCCACTTTGCTTAAGGCTTTCTGTCCTTTTCTGTGTGCTGCCTTGATGTCTTGGGGACAGAGGTGGCGCCTAACTTTGGTTTCTGATCTGGCTTGTCTGAAGATGTGATGAACTGACCCTTGTTTTTTAATTTATCAGTGGAGGGTAGTGGAGTGAGTATAAGGAATTGTGTGTGGACTACTGTGTTCACAGCCGCCGTGCTGCCACTAAATGTGCGATTACAAAGACTTAGCAGAAATTAATTTTGCATTAGTCTCAATAAATTAAATCCACAGTGCCCTGCTTCAGCACAGAACCGAAGTGCATGTGGCTTGCTGCTGCATTAGCAGTGTAGCCACTGAGCATCGGGTGAGGCTGCCAGCCTTCTCCCTGCATCCCTGCCCAGCCGCCTGGGAGAGGAATAGCGGTTTCCACAGGGTGGCAGTGTGTCCCTGTGGGAGTGAGGTCCTGAGCACCCACTGGTGAGTAATGCAGACCTGTGGCGAAGCAAGTGGGCTTTTCTGCCTCTGCAGGCTCCCCGTGTTCTCCTCGTGGCCCTGCTGCACCCCTGTATGAAGCTCTGCAAGTCTGCTGAGCCCTGAGCAAAGCTGAGCAGGGGAAGGAAGGCCAGGGAGAGCTGAGTGTTCATCCGGGGCTTGTGAAGCTCTGAGCCGCATTTACTGTGGATGCAGTTCCTAGAGTCAGGGGTGCGAATGTGAATGCTTGGGCTATCCGGGACAGCTGGCTTACAGGCATCAATCAAATGTTGCCTTCAAACAATCCCTTTACCCTGAGTGCAGAATGTGGCCCTGAGTGTTTTGTCTGGATAGGAAGATAGCAGATCAGGGGCCAGACATCAACATGTGAAGAGGGACACGCTTCTGTGTGATCAGTCTCAGAAAACTTGGGACATTAGATAAAGTTACTCCTTTCTTTCCACCTCTGTGGGTGAGCTAACTCTGTGTTTTATTAAGTTTTTTCCCAACAACGAGAACACTTTTAGTAAAAACCACAAGGCCTTCACAACCTGATTCTCTGTGTGTCACTAGTTGTGCTTTGAGAACAGGTATTTCACTGTGGTTTGAAAGTAGAAATGAGAAATGCTAATATGATCTTGCTCACCTTGTGTCTTGCTGTCTGTTCATGTAACACTGAAAAAAGTTCTGCTTTTGTACATCTATCTGCACAAAGATTCATTGCCTTTCCTTTTTTCTCACTCCTTTAGTCAGATCTGAGGTTCGTTTTAAAGTTGGGACCCATAAAGACAAATATGCCAAAGTGTGATTAAAAGGGCACTTCTCCCCATGGGGTCTGCTTGTATTCATGTACTCATCGTACATATATGTAGAAAGGGAAGCCATGGCTAGGATCTCCCTCCTTGGAAAGAAAACAAAATCAGTCTGACATTTTGGCAGTGTCAAGAACCTCATGATTACAGTGTAGGAGTGGTTTCTTTCTCACTTGCTCACACCAGCTTTAATCTGCTGTAGTGATACCATCTTCACAATGATACGCTAGGGAATTGCATCGTGTGACCATAGCCTTCTCCAAAGCTGGGCTTCACAGGATTTTCTGGAATGAGAAGAAGATTGGCTTGGAAAGAGCCTAACTTTGGCCATACATTCTTGCTTCAATTCCAGCGGGCAGTATGGTCTGCACAAATAAAGTGCTGGTATGGTGCTGGCCACTACGTTTTCCTCTTGTCATCTTGAGACAAGGTGTGTGGGAGTCCACTTCAGGAAGGTGACAGTAACAAGGCCTTTCATATATATATAAGGAGAGAAAATGTCTTCTGTGGTCCACAGAGAGCCTGCAAGAAGGCATCACTGAGGAAATGGATCCCTGCTTTTGTTAGGCAGTGTTCTGGGAGGGGTACTCTGTTGTTAGGCTGTGTGCAAAGTACCACGTGTCCTGCATAAGTGAATGTCCTCTGCATTTACAGTGTCCATGACACCTCATTTGTGGAATCAGGGGCATTACCCAACTTCTGACATGGGCTGACTGGTGGCAGTGCTGCCCCATGACATGATTGCTGGATGTGGGGAAGTCATACCTGGCTGTGTGTCTTCTGGTAGGAGGTGGTAGCTCTTAACTGACCCATTGTGCTCTCTGGGAACTTCCATCACGCTGAGGTACCTGGGATGCTCTACAGGGACTTGGCTAGAGTCATCCCGTCAGGGGCTGCTGATGGAGATAAGATGCCAATCCTGCATGAAAGATCTGCTTTTTCTCAAAGGCTGTTTTTTGGGTAGGTCTTATCTCCTGCAGAAGCACTGTAATGAAGTGACCAAATTAACTTGGAGTTGCTGGTGCTGAACTCTTCTGAAGAACCAGTCCTCCTTAATTTCCTAAATGATCTGATTTCTTGATCAGGATTCCTGGGATATGCAATTTCCTATAGAAGCTGCAAAGTAGGGTTTATCTCATGTTGCTGTCAGTTCCCTGCACTTTAATTAAGGGTTTTTTTGCTACTGTCTTTCTGCCTCCTCTCTCCCTCTCTTTTTTTAATTCCCTTTGAAAGCCCTCCAAAGCAAAGACTCAATTTAAAGAGAATTACTGGCATCTTACTTCATCCATTCCAATCATTTCAGGTATTTAGTGGCGAGAACAGAATGAGCATCAGGTGGCTAACTTCTCCCTGCACACCCTCAGTCCCCCCTTTACGGAGAGGAACTCACACTAATTGGACTGCTGTGTACACCCTAATTGCTCTCATCAGCAGTCTCTGTACTTCATCCATTTCGTGGCTTTTTGGCAAGAAATTCCCACCTTTGAGGGAAACCTGATGGAGTCGGAGAGACTGAGAGCATGTGACAGCATGCCAGAATGGTCCCAGGAGGACTTAATTGGCTGCTGTAACACCCTGCAGCAGTGGGCAGAGGAGGGAGAGGACCAAGTGTCTTTGCTCCACTGAATAACACAGATCTCTGCCTCCTTGTTTCTTCCCCAAAATAAAGTTTTTCCTCTTAAAAATACTTCTGTTGAAAATAGTATTTCTGGGCCATTTCTTATCTGTATGAAATGGAAGATCTGTTGTGGAAGGTCCCTTTCAGCTGCTAGGAGACAACAGAGTCTAATTTGGCAGTATAAAAGTCAGGGAATGCAGGATGAAATCATTAATCTTTATCTTAAATAGTTGTTTGTGAAAGCAAACTTCCCTTTCACTCTCTGAGGAGCCACATATCTAGAGTGACTGGAGGGAACACCCGGCTTATCTTCAGTCCTCCCTATCCTTGCTGAGAACCTTCCTGCCATGATAACCTTTGTTTCCTTCAGCTTGGAGTTTTTTTGGGTGTTGTCATTTGTCCTATTCAAGAGAGATACCCACTGAAAGCATGCCTGTGCAGAACTGTGAATTGGACCGGGTTATGATGGTGTGTGTATTGCTTTGTGTCCCTTGAATTATAGAGATTCCTGACACCTTCCTGCCCCGTTGAAATGCAAATGTATTTTCTTTTTGCATTTCAGGAACTTAATTCAATATAAAATGAAAAATCTATAATCTATATATTTTTTTTCTCAAGTCAAATAAACTCAGATACTGATTTGAAGAAAGCCTCTTAATAGCAAAAGCCTAATACCAACTGTGTCTCTGAGCAGGGAAATCAGAACTTTAAACAAGGCTTAAAATACAAAATTTTTAAAGGTGATCCAAGAATAAGGATTGCTCTGCAAAAGTCTAGGGGTGGTACTAGGGATTGCTTATCTTACTAGGAAGCAGGCTGGATTTCAGGATGGACCTGTTTCTGCTTTCACAATCTGCATTTCTCTGAATTATTTTTGCTCCCTCAGCCTTCCACCTCTTTACTTTCCAGTTGTTATTCAAAAGATCTCACCTAGCCTACCAGGCTTTTGTGTCAGCAAGGAATGAAACCCAAGCAGAGTCAGCTAAGAATTTCCATTACTACTGGCTGCAATTATGTGGCTCAATACCAGGCTCGTAATGAACATTTGGGGGGTTAATTTTCATCTGTGAAGGCAAGCTCTCGGTAGTGTGTTGTCCAGGTTGATCAGAGAAGGGAATTATTTGATGTTTGGCTTCTCCAGCCTGTCAGATAGCAAAGGCTGTCACTTGTCTCCCACTGTAACAGAAATGCATAGCAGCTCCAAAGGATGAATGTCAGCTGTCAAGTGTGGAGGATACAGACTGGTAGTCTCCAGGAATGATGTGCTCCGCCACTTTAAAATAGGAATTTTGGGCTCTTTTCAGGCTGGGAAATCTCTAATACAATGTCACACATACATTTTGGTCCCTATGACATATTACTCCCACCTCCATGTAGGTAGAAAACAAATTCTGAAAAACATTCTTTGATCTTCCACCCACTGATCTGCTTGAAATTTAAGTTCTATGCTGCATCTCAAGGGAAGGAGGAGTAGGAATATAATTNAAAAAAAAAAAAGGAAGAGAGAACATTCCTTCCACCAGCTTTAGGATTATTGCTGTATAAATCTTTGGTATTCCTTCCTTCTCTTTGTCACCACACTTTTCAAATAACATTGGACTATTCTCTCTCTGACCCAGTTACACTGTTTTCTTTCAAACAAGAGTATTAGGCTGCTCCTTAAATTTAGAATTTTTTTTCTCCTTTCCTATGATGTTAAAGGGAATATTTAGTTTCCTTCCTAGGTCACTTTCTTGGATGATTAAGTATTCACAAGATCCTTGTACAAATTTGGGGCAAATCCAAGGCACCAGTTTTCTGTCCTGTTGACAGATGGGGTCTGGAAGGCATCATGAGATGTAGAAAGGATTTCATGTGCTATTGGTGCAAGGTAGCTTGACGTGACTCCATTGGCAGATGGAATTGTGGAGGTAAAAAGAAATGTCAAAGGCTATGCCTATTTTTCCGCCTTCCACAGCGCAATGCCTACAGCCACAAGTGACAGCCACTTGAAACCTGTGTGGATCTCAGAGTGGCCTCAGTTTCCTTCCTCCCCCTCTCTTCTCCCACTTCTCCCCCTTCTGCCCCCTCCCTTTCTTTTTACTCCTTCCTTTTGCCCTCTTCCTTCCTTTCCCCACTGCCTCACTGCCCCCCCCCCACTTCCTTGTCCTCCCCTTCCTTTTCCCCTTTTCCTTTTTGTTGATGTTGTGTTTGCTGTGTGAGAGAAGCCTTGGAGGGTGATTGTTTTTTGTTTTGTTTTGTTTTGTTTTGTTTCGGGTTTTTGTTTGTTTTTTTTTTTTTAAATGCAGATCTCTAGGGAAGTGCTGAGGGGTTTATTTCGGTTGTGTTGACTCCAAGCAGGCTCACTGAAGGGACAGAGGCAGAGGTTCTTTGCAGCTGATCTGAGATAGTTTGTAGGCTTTCATCAGTTCTTGAATCACTTTCCTGTGGGTTTCTGTCACAGCTATGCAGAATTTTAGGGTTTTGATGCTTTTATGGATTTGTTCGAAGTGCTGCTGTTTTCTATAACTGGATTTGGCAGCTTTAACTTAAGGAACTTGGTGATCTGTGTTAGTTGGTGCCTGCTATACGGTTCACTTAATTTCTGTGAGCTCTGTTGATAGCAGATGATAATTCATAAAAGAAGGAATTCAAGATGAGGAACTTTTTCCCGTGGATACTATAGTGCTTTGCCAGGAAGTACAACAGCTGGTCTGTGAAACAGCTGTTTTCAGATCTGCTGCAAGGAACATGAAGATGGCTAAAGGCATCTCTTCGCTTGGAGTGAAGATAATAGGGTGTGGGATTTCTTTGCATCCCTGTTGTTATCCAACGGTTTGTTTTCATTAAACCTATGGTCTCCTATCATTCTCAGCAGGGCACTTACCTTAGGAGTGCTTTCTTTGGCACAAGATGGAGCACAGATCCCAGAGAGATGCAGTGATACCAGGATTGATTTGATCTTCCATCAGCCATTGAATGTGGTTTTGTCATTCGGCTCACTTCTAGGTGCTTATTGATGTAAAAAGTCCGTTGTAAAGACTTGTGCTGTGACCATGAACCTGCTGGTTGTGCATGTGCTTTTAGCCTTCTTCTCGTGTAACCCAAAACAGAGATAGTTCAGTTGCCCTCATGCAGTCATCCATCATTCTCCCACCACATTCCAGCTCTTACCCTTCTAGGATTCCTGTTGACCTGGTTGCTTATGCATAGAGAAATTAAGTGGTTGCTCTAGCATTTCTGCTGTTCATTGGAGACATTTAGATTTAATCTTGATTGTCAGCTCCCCCTAGTCAGCAGATCTCAGAAATCATTATCTCAATATTACAGGAGTGTTACTGTTAATCAGTTTTAAGCTCTAGTTCTGTAGCCATTGTGTATGAGTAGCATATCCATCAGAATTAACGTTCCCCTCCCTTTTCGTTTTGAGGAGAAGGGAAAAAAAAAAGATGAAGAAAGAAGGAAAGGTGAAGGATGAAGGAAAGATTTAATGTTGTTTATTTAACAAGCAGTATTTAGTGGCAGCATTAAATAGTTCTATCTTCCTGTGCCACACAAAGACGTTACTGGCTTTTAAGGATATACGTTAAGTAATTGATATGTCCATGTTCATGTATTTTGTCAGCTTGTGTTGTTTGTGTTTGTCATTGACATCAGGTTTAAATGATGCTAATGGATTCTTGTCACTTTGTTTGAGGACACTGGAGTTCTTCAGATATAGTAATGTGGTCCTTAGGTTTGTACCCCAAAAGCCAGTATTGAATTCTGCAGTTTTTCTTCTTGTGTTGTTGATTTGCTGAACCACATTAGGAGGACCAAGCAAGCATTGAGTACGTATTGCCTCCCAGGGAAACTTGACTGGTGGGAGGAACAGATGGGAAGGAGCTTATTTCAGGGTAAGTTGGAACAGCTGCCCATTTCCTCTATGGGTGATGGGGTCTGACATAGTGCCTTGTGACAAGAGAAGAGCTTTTGTGTGGCTTTAAAAGGATGAGATGGAAGGAATAATAGAGACTCTGGTTTTCTGCTCCTGCATCTGTTTTGACCCAAAGTTTAAAATTTTCCTGCTGGTTAATGGTTTGTTCCTTAGAAGAACTGATAGGGAAGGTCCCTAGATAGGGTCACAAACCCCAGCGGTGTCACTGACTAAATGAATATTTATATTCTGCCCCTTTTCTACCACCTCTTTGCTGACTTCTGAGAAGTGGAAGATCATGAATTCTTGACGCACTTGGAGGTCCCCTGGGTGTGGTCAGCTTTGATTTTTCTGATACTGCACAGCTATTTCAACCCCTCTTTAAAAACATCCCTTCTATCCCTCTATTTATGTTAACAGCCCACTTCTCCCTCAGAAATCCCTGTTGCTCAGTTACAGACATAAATCAATCCTGTGTGCATACTAATTTCTAAAATGGTGGGTCTTTCTCTAATGTTGAGGAATGGTCTTTCCCCAGAATACAGTCAGTGTATACACAGAATACTGGCTCAGTCAGGAGTACAAGATTGTATTACCACTTGCAGATGAACATTAGGGACACTGATGAAATCTAAACTAAATCCCCAATCTGAAGACATTTAAGGCTTCAAATGCATAATCTCAGGAGGCTCTCTCTTTGGGAGAGTGTGAGCTGAGAAGTTTTTTCCATACTCAGTTGAAAAAAAGAAGAAAGAACATTCTGTCATCCTTGTAGTTTTGGACTGCTGCAGAAACAGACTTGTTCCTTTCTGAAGTAAGGTTCCTGTCCTACCTGAGGATCTGCTAACTTCAGCTCAGAGAAGGCTAGATGACCTGCTGCAATTAGGCAGCAGTGATGGTGCTGTGGGTGACAGAAGAGAAATATTGCTTTGATTCAGTCCAGCTTGTGTTTAATAATAAAATTACTCTGTGTAATTGACACTGGCCTAGGTCTGTGCGATATTTAGGGAGTGTAATTATTTCAGATGTGTTGAGGGTGCTTGGGGAGTTGGCCTTATTCTGAGAGCAAGAATAATCTGCTAGGCAGGGGGCTGCTAGGATAGAAAGTGATTTGTGGCCATTTACGTAGCACCTGTCAGGACCTGCTGCTTAGCTCATCTGGAGCGGTTTGACTGCAGTGCAAATTTCCTCTAAGAAGAGATTTTCTTTGAAAAGCTTTTCCACAAGCAGCGGATAATTTCACATGGGTTAAATAATATAAAACCTTTCTTGGGAAGTGGCAGAAGTAACTTAGAGCACTCTTGTTGCCAGAGAAGAAAGTTCCTTTCAGTTATCCTCTAGCAAAGACAAGTTTGTGACAAAGGGGCACATTTGGGATTTGGTCTTAATGTGTGAAGTAGGGATGGGCTTGCTAGATCTGAGTGCTGTGGAAATGAAAATGTATTTTTCTTGTTGGCCAGAAGGGAAGAAATCTGTGCCTCAAGCAGGATGGAGGCAGAATCTGTGAGGAATCAGAAGTTTCTCACCCCAGGGACAGTTTCTGTGTTGATATTTAGGTTACCTGTTCCCTGTTCCACTGACCGTTGTCCTTCAGCATGGTCCACACCTGTTGCAGTCTGTGGGAAGGATATGTACCTTGTAGCATCCTTGGGGGCAACATGAGCAAAGGGTTAATGCTATCAGAGGCTGCTGCATGCTGGGGAAACAGCAGCATCTTTTATGAGCAGAAATGCACCTAGGACCATCACGTGACTGTCTAGCCATTTGCCCTGTAAGGATGTAAATTCCTGATTGCAAGAGACTGGGAAGATGTAACCAGGGGAAAAGTCCACTCAGTTCATGTGCATCTTATTTACCCTGGGGTGCTGTTCAGCAGACGACATAGGGTGAGCAAATTCTCACTTTGCCTTCGCATGGCTGAGCAGACATAGAATGGGACTGAGACGTGAATGGAGACTGGAGCCTCTTCACCCAGCTTTTAGCTGGCTGATGTATCTCAGCATGGGACATTCACCTCAGCATGCCAGGCCAGCACCTCCTCATTGCTGTGTGCGTGCACAGGCTTGCTCCCTGTGTGTTGTGGTGTGAGTGGGATGAGAGCTCTCATGTCCTTCCAGACTCCAGCACCATTGCTGCTGTCCTTGCCCTGCCTGGTGATATGGTGGCATTGGTCAGGTTGCTGAACCTGGTCTTAGCCTGTGGCAAGGGGACCTTGCTGCAGTCTTCCAGTCCTTGTGCTCCCTCTGCACAGACTGTTTGCCTTTTCTGGGTTTGGGACAATGTCCCCCTTGTCCACTTTTGCCTTGCTGCTCGCACAAGCTGCTCCACCTGCCCAGTGCGTGTAGGCAGCTGTCACGATCCTGTGCTGAGCAGAGTAGAGCAGAGCAATCTCTCTCTCTCTCTCTCTCTCTCTCTCTCACATTGGAGCACGTTGCCATGGCAATGCACAGTCTGCTGCACTCTGGGTCTCCAGGAGCCAGAAATGATGGTGCTTTTGCAACATTGAGGTAAACATCTCTCTTTTCCTGTATATAGCGCATCCACCCCTCAGAGTACCAGCTCCTACTGGCGTCAGCCTCCCCTTGCCCCCTGCATGGAGGAAGGTGCTTCCAGGCACTGAGATAGTGCCTGTCCTCCAGAACCAGGCTCCTGTGGGTTGGAGTGGTGCCTCCGGCCGGCAGTGTTAGTGACCCTCTCATCACTAGGCTGTATGGATTTGCCACAAGGGAGAAACAGGGTGCCGCTCGGGAGCTGCATCACTTCTGGGGTCAGCCACTGGAGCATGCAGGTTGCTTGTGGAGGGGTATGGCTACAGCTCTCCTGGCTGCTGAGTGGGGAGATGAGTCCCTAGCTGCTTGTTCACAGCTCTGCTGCTGGTTTGCACTGATCACCTTGGGAAAGTCATCTCTTTTCCCCTAAGTCCCTTTTAGAGTGTGAAAGTGGTCTTACTCTCTCTTGTACCCTGGGAAGGCACCCCAAGGACTCTGGCTAATGAGTGCAAACACTCAAGAGTTGTGGAAATCTGCTGATTCGTCTCTCTGGGGCTTGCCGGTACTTCGTTATGGTGCTGTGGGTTTTCACTCGTTTCTCTGGTGCTTTGGAATCCATCAGTATTTCTCACATCTAGAAGCCTGTAGCTGGCAGGTGATTGAAGACTCTTTTAACAGTGTTCTTTGTTATTGCAGGCAGTAATGAGCATGGCAGGCTGTTGCAGGCAGGGAAGTGTGGCCGCGTGAACTGAAAATGAATACCTTGCTTGATCTGCTGGCATTTGTTCCAGCATCTTTCTCTCCACCTCTCTCCCTCTCACTGTTGGTGTGTGTGTGAAGGGGGAGTTGATGCTGGAGAGGGGAGCGGATCAGAGCAGGGGAGGAGTTTCTGTCAGCCTCTTCTTTTTCTTTTTCTTTTTCTTTTTTTTTTCTCCCGTCCAGTGACGTGAGCAATGCCTGGAACAATCAGGCTGGCTCCAAACAGTGTGCCTGAAGATGCTGGAGAAAACAGCCTAGTGTGCTTTAAGCAAACACTGATTGCTTGAGCCTGGGCTCTCCAGACGTAATCTTTTCCAGTTCCTCTGCAGGGGATTGGGAAGTTCCATTAGCTTTCTTCCTTCCCATCCCATACACTCACTTTTGGAAATGATTGGAGTTAACAGTGTTCAGAGCACCAGCAAAGTCCGGGTGAGAGCCACAGGTTCGGTGAAATACTCCCGAGAAGAATCTCTCTGGCGGCAGTCCCATCGGTCAAAATCTATGAAAATCTCCAACTCCTCTGAGTTTTCTACTAAAGAAAGCAAGGTAAATAACTAAATATTTAGTAGTGTTTTGCTTGGTTAGGCATGGGGTTGGTGTTGTGAAAAGGTTATGCTTTGCAGGAGTTAAGAGCTCCGGATGATCTGCAGTGATCACAGAATTGCTTTCAGGTCAGGAAAAAAAGTCTCTGCATTTGAGGAGAGATCTGAAGGTGAAAGAGCTCTGGTGTTAGAATGATCGGGTCTTAGTTGAATGCCCTGTCACTGAGCTTGGTGCAATAGTAAACAGGGAAAACTTGGTGACAATGCTAGTTGGAGCTCTGCACTTGGGAAAGGTGCCAGAGTTGGCAGGTGATGTCCTTGGGATTATCTTTTTAATGGGAATTGCTTTCTGTAGAAAAACAATTTTTTCCTCCTTATCTACAGCTCTGTGGTTTAGTAGGTGTGGGTGCTAGGTGAAAATATTGTCTCACTTGCATGCATGATTAAATACTGTTGTTAAGTATTTATTAGGAAGGCATTGCTTGTGCATTTATAGGAATATGTTAGTGTATGGTAGTGATTGGTAGCACAAGCTATGCCCAGCTGCTACAGTGACTGTGTGCAGCATCTCCTCACCCAGCCCAGCCCAGTTATTCAGTTCCTAAGCAAACAACCCCCCCCTCCATGCAGCATCTCTTCTTTTTTCTCATCTGTCGCTCCCACACAATAACTGAGAGGCACCCAAGAACTCCTGGCAAGTGTTTTAGTAGCCGTCTCCCTTTCAGAGGTGCTCCATGTCTCCAAGGGTTGGGTGAACTTTATGCAGTGACCAAAATGTGCCTCTAATTTCATTCTTACTGCCAGTTGATTTTGCCCTTGGGATTAGAAGATATAACCACTTGCAAAGGTGTGCTGAATCAGGGTGAAATATTTCAATGCATCAGCCAAGCATTTAATTATGTCTTGGGTCCATGTGCATGCAAAGCAGGCACAGGCATGGATCTTCCTGTACTGTCCCTTCCCTAAATCTCCTGTGTGTTCTGTGAACAGAGGAGAAATCTCCTCTGCTATGGTGAAAAGATCCCAGTGCTGCACAGTAGTTCCTAGCAGATCACTCTCTGCTGGCTTACAGGTTGTATGGCATTTCAGAGCCTGAGCTGTGTAACTTAAATCACAGAGTACTGCAAACAGAAATAAATGTAAGAATTTTTTTCAGTTCAGTTTAACGAGCCTCTGTTTTCAGGACCTTATTAACCGTATCTGAGAAATAGTGTATTGCTGAGTTGGGGCAGAGAAATAACATGGCCATCATTTTCAGGCTGTTGCTGGTGCAGTATGTGCTTCTCCAACAAATACCAAAGTAAAGGCTGCATTGTGCAGGTGCTCTGGGACCCTGCTGTTGTGATCACTTTCACCCTAAGCATGGGAGTAATTGCATGGTATTTGGTGGGAGGATATATGCATGAAAACTCTCCTGCTTATGGTAAACCTCAAGTCTTTTGACATTGGGTGAATTATTTAATGTCTATGGCTTCCCTCTCACAGGCATGTGTATGCATGGTGTAGTTTCCTCAGGGCAGGGACTTTCTCCCAGGGATGGTGTCTGACACAGTTAGTTAACTACTGCAGTAATGAAAGCTCTGTGTTGATTCCTCTGTGGGATTCACATTTCTGCCTTCTAAGTGCTGTAGGTTGTTGTTTGAGAGATACCCACTTCTCTTCCTGCCTATTTCAGTAAGCTGGGAAGAACACTGCAGTTTTGTTTCAGTTGTGCTGTTTCCTTGTTTCATACAAAGGTTTTTGTATCTGTAGGGCATCTAAGATGTGTAAAAGCTGTGTTATGGAGGGCTGAGAAGATCCCTGCATTCCCTTCAGTGATGCCTGCCTGGTTGATAAGATGACAAGCAGCCCTGCAAGTGATTGGTCTCATGATTTTGGACAGCCCTGTTCTTTCCATCTCTCTGTTCCCCCTTCTGATCTTTGTCTGCCCATTTATTTTGCTAAGACGTCACTGATCTAGAGAACTGATTTGTAATAGAGCTTTGGCTCTTCGATACTGTTGTGTTGGTGGAAGAACCTGGAGGTTGTTAATCTGTAGTGTGGCAAAGGAGGTCTTTTTATTAGTGTAACTCTGTGCATATGTGTTCGTGCATTACTTTTCAGGAAATGTCTTCAGTTCTAGGCTGGGCTTTTCTGGACACTGATGCCATGCAGATCTCCTCAGTCTTAAGTAAGGCTTGGTTTGTAGACTTGTCCTCTTCATATTTCTGTGGGTGTGTTTCCCTCTTTGTGTCTAGACTGTCTTGTATTTTATCTGCTCCTCATATCAAGTGATTACAATGCTCAAGACATGTTTCTGTGACTGCTTCAGCTGACTTTGGACAGGAGACGGATTTAAACCATTTATGCCTCAGAAACATACTCCTCTTCTACTTTTCACTTACGTGACTCAGCCTATTTTGCTAAGCTAGAGAGTATTATGTATCATCATGCTTTAGTTAATATGAACAAAGCACCAACATGGTGCCTGCAGATGAGGTCTGCCTGCTGCCAGTGTCAGAGAAGCTAGGTAGCCCAAGTACCTACCATCTCTTTGATGCACATCAGACAGTGCCTCTGTGTGTATACAGGCTTCACTAGGGGGATGCATCCTGAGTGTGTATTATAGGCAAGTACCACAGCCTTAGGCCAGCAGGAGAACCCGTGAAAAGGATACTGTGAATTATGTACCTCTGCTCTCTGGAGAGCAGGCTCAAGTCCAGACTGCATGCAAGGTGAATCAAAGGACCTTAGGATCATCCGTGTGACCCAGCATGCTCAGCAGTCTCTTTTTCTGACAGACTTCTTTTCTGCAGCCAGGGACTGAATTGCCAAGTACTTGTGCCTGTCCTGCCTGCAAATGCACAGGGCCAATAAAACAGTTTGAAATAGGCTGTGTAGGTGCTCCACTATCAAGAAGCACTCCTCTAGCCTTTTCTCTATTTATCTGTAATAATTCAGTATGCTGCCTTTACAATAACACTGATGAAATACTTCAGCAAGTACAGAAAAAATCTTTTGAAGCAGGCTGTGTGTATCAATACAAAGGACGCATTTCTTGTGTGGCATTAATTTCTTGGCTCTCAGGAGCCACAGCTAACCATCCTTTTCTGTTTTATGATGATGTATCTGGCACAATCTTTCTTTCCTATTTTTCTTTCTCCCCCTCCCCCTCT
The DNA here is from genome assembly GCA_013399875.1 of Gymnorhina tibicen. Lineage (NCBI taxonomy): Eukaryota > Metazoa > Chordata > Aves > Passeriformes > Artamidae > Gymnorhina > Gymnorhina tibicen. Next base: position 176,307 of record VXAZ01002631.1, on the reverse strand, counting down.
TTCTCCATACAAACCAGATTTTTAACAGAGGAGTTTCTCTTTGAAATGTTCTCCTCCAGTTGGTGACGCACTTGAAATTCCCTGGGTGAAATGATCTCCTTTCCTTCCCCCTAAAACATTCCTATCAACCCTATCTCCTCCTACACCAAAACAATATTCATCGGTTCCATATGCTGCTGAACAGCTCTGTGCTGTTTTATGAATAATGTATGCCGGCTTGTTAGAAGAACGTTTGTTGTACAAACCAGTGGAATTTAAAATTGAGAGCAATATCAGCAGACATGCCATGCCATGCACTAATGCACAGGCTTCTTGGGGTACTATTCTGGCATCCTTGCTGCATCCCCATCAGAAGGGGGGAAAATTTATGAGAAATTGAGGGTGTGTGGGCTTTGAATCTGGCAAGGAGCTACAGGCTCAGTGATCAGAACCCCTATCCTTGCCTTGCCAGGTGTTACAGATCTGCGCATGAGGACAGGAGAAAATGTCAAGATCTGGGTTTTGAGGGAAGGTGGCAAATAGCAGGTGGTGAAGTAGTATAGATCTATATTCTGGGGGAGGGCCACCCTTCAGGTAGTCACCCAAACAGCAAGCCATGAGAGGTATATAGCAGTGTGTCGCTCCCCATCCAAACCTGTCAGAAGGCAGTGATTCAGAAGAAGGCTATGCCCTGGTCCAAAGGATGAGCACACTAGCACCTATTAGGACTCTATGCAGACATCTGTGATGTCTAGTATCTTTTTCCTCTGTAACCTGTTTTATTTTTGTAGAATTCTGCTACTTTGGTTGTTTTTTCTCTATCCAATAAAGTACATATGGCAGGAGCTGGAGTTGATGCCTGGCTGACTGCTCTGCTCCAAAGGGCAAAGCCGACGGACAGGTGCTGAGTGACTGGGGGAAATGCTGTGACTGCAAAGACTGAGCACATCTTTGCTGAGAGGTGTATCTGGGGCTTCCTTGCTACTAGGTATCAACCATGCCATTATAAGCTGAAGGTGAAGAAGAAATGTATCCAGGCAGGGCTGCTTCCCACAGCAGCAGCAGGGAAGTACGGCAAGGGCCTGGCTCAAAGCACAAGTGCACCCCTGTCCTAGGGGCATCAAAAGCCACCCAGGCTATCCTCTGCAGTGATCAGATGATCATTCCTCCAACAATGACTCCAAAAATCAGGGAGGAACTGGATGCAAGCAAAGATCATGAGAGACAAGAACTGTAGAAGACAGTCTGGGTCATCCCTGCTGTCTCTATGAACTTGATTTTGGCTTTGCCTATTTACTGGCTCACAGCAGGTATTTCTGGCTCCTCTTTTATGCCTGGAGCAGGTGTAAGAAATGTGTGGTGTATTCCTTTCCCTCTTGGCAGGCTTTTCTGCATGACCTAGTGCGAACAGAAAGTCAGTAGTTTGCTTCAAGAGCCAGCCCTATGTTGCCTTTTGAGGGGAGGAGTTAAAGTGCTTTGGGATCTCTTCAAGCATCTTGTACCCTGCTGGGCGGGCTTTGGGGGCCCTGTGCCTACTTGTTACTTAGATGATTTACCAAGATCTGTATCTGGGTAATTCGCTAGGTCATTGTCTCTGTGTACACACCTGGTTGTGCCTTTCTTTTGTGCACTGCTTCTGCATGCAGAGGCTGACTCACAGCATCACTGGCAGCCGGCAGGTGACAAGAGCAGCCTCTTTAAATGGGTCCAGTGGTTCGTGCATGTGACAAGATTTTAAGGAACGTGAGGGTCGTGAATGACTTTCTTTCCTTGGTAGCTTTGTAAAATAAACAGGAGTTTTCAGAAGCATTCTCTCCATAGTTTTTCTTTTCTTTCCAATTGGAATAAAAGTACCAGTTAGTAAGAGCTTGTGAAAATCTGGGGTTTTTGTGGACCTACTTGCTTACCAAAGGGAAAATGGGGCAGGAATTCAGCAGTTTTTTGAAGAGTTACAGCTTTCCACTTAAAAACGAAAGTGTTTCTTGCCTAGTTTATGAACAAATACAAACAAATCCCACAAACACATAACAAATCTCATTTTTTTTACACTGAAGTCTTCTAAGGGTTAAATTGGAGCTGTAGGAAACAGCATTGGAGTTAAAACAAGAAAGATGCCTAGAATTTTGCCTACTGTTCTGCTTTATGCAGCAGTCAATTTCTTTTACTGTGCCTTCAAAATTGCACTTTTGCACAAAATTGCTCCTTCTCCGAGGAGCTTACAGCAGTGCTGGTGCTGAGGTGTGGTGCACCTAGAGATCAACACTTACCAGAAAGGGTAAAGCTGTAAGCTGTAAGGAGTAGGTCTTTGTGTTCTGGGTAATAGGGATAAAAAGTCAAAGCATTGAAGTCAGACACTGGTGAGTGCTTGATATCTGGGAGTTTGGATCCTGTCTACAGTAGCGCTGGGTGACAAAAGAGATAGAAGGTCTTTCCCCTTTCTGACTGGTATCGGTCCATCTTGGAAAGTGGGACCCATGCAATATTCATTCTGTCATTCACTGCTGTAGTCCAGCCTCCTGTTTTCTGGCTTACATAGTGAATTTGCCAAACACTCCCCAGGCTAGCAGGTAGGAAGTGGTGATTGTTGTCAAATTGTAAGAGTGCTTTAAATGAGAGGGTTTTTTTTCTTTTTTTTTTTTTTCCATTTCCCAGAGAGAAAACACGAGTTAATAAAACCTGTCCTTGCAGCTAGCTAAGTACAATGGAAGTCATGACCATGCCATAATCTCTGATGAGCTTTGTTGCAATTTAGTGAAGCATTTAAGTGCTTGTCTCCAAGTTTGTTTGATTTAGTCATACTCTGGAGAAATGTCTGCTGAAAAGAGCTGCTGTCTGGATCAGGGCCTTGGGGAACAGCCATGAAATAAATCAGAGGGCAGGTGCTGTGCTGTACACATATGCTACTGGTTGCAAAACATGGCAGGAGGAAATTTTACTTCTCTGCAACACCTGAGAGCCCAGGTAGACATAAGGAAAATGTTAAAGTGTAAATTATTTTGGAGAAGGGAATAAAGCAGTTCTGAAAGGCCGGTGAGTCCAGCAGCAAGTACGCAGCCTTGCAGCAGTCTCTGCCAGAGAGGTTGGTTGGGGGACGGGCATGAGAACTCGTGTTTTTGCATCCCTGGAGAGGTGTGCTTGTTGAGGTCTCAGTTAACATGCCTGGTGGACACACGGAACATGCTGTGTGTACAGCTGCTGTGGATACTCTCTACAGTTTTCTTTCTGTTTCTTAAATACCAGAAACTTTCTAACAGGCTGTGTTTGATGCTCTGTGGGGGACACAGTGTCCTTGGTCAGATGTGTGCCATATGACTGGGTTGGTGTCTGTTACTCCCTAAAGTAGGAAGACGATGTCTGGCTCATTAGTAAAGGTTGGGACAAACATATCTCTCTTTTCACAAGGCAAAAGCCTGGGGCATTTGTTGTCCCTGCACCAATCTGGACTGCTGCTTTTTTGTGTTTTGCTCTTTGGCTGCAGTGATCCCTGGAGACGTGCTTAGCAGTGAAATATCATAAAAACCTGTACAGGGCAGGTGTTAATTTTCAGAGGTTTTGACCCAATCTTGTAGGCATTTGGGCCAGAGAGCAACAAACGTGTTTCCCAAGCCAGATTTTTGCTGTTTCAAAAACTCAATTCAAGCTAGATGAGGAAAAAAAATACTACTTCTGAAAAAATGGGGAGGCAATTGAGGAAAGTATGCAGCCTCTTTGCTTTGTATTTGGAAGTTGTTTTCTGACTCAAAATATATGAGAGTATTTTAGTCATAGCAGGAAGAAAAGAATAAGTCAAAGAATAAGACAGGGGCTTTGGCAAATCATATAAGAAGTGTTCAATGACCCCGGGAACCAGTATCAGAATTGGTTTCTGTAGGAAAATGGAGTTGTGTCTAATTCTGCTGAACTGGCAGGAGAAAAATATTAGCTCTTTCTTTCACTTTCTTTCCGCAGTGGTCTTAAAATCTCTTGATAGCTCTCACCTGAAAATTAAGCAACTGCTTACAAATTGCCATAAATGCCCATCCCTTCACCTTTGGCTGTTTGCCTTTGGTTCAGAGCTCGTGGCACAACTTCACAGAAGATAGGTCATATAGAAATAGTGAAGACTCCAGACTTGGAAATATTTCATCACATTTCTCTGAATGGCACAGTGAAGCCCTGTTAGTGGTGAGGACCCCTCTTTGCTAGCTCAGTGTAAGTAGGATGAGGCATGATTATTCCTGGTGTTCATATTTGTTGTATTGCTCTGAGAAACCTACTCTTCTGTAACACGGTGACCAAAAGTTGCTGCCTGTGTAGCATCAGCATGAGGTGAGTTACACCAATATGTTTGACCTGCTTGTGTATGGTTCAGTCAAGCCAGATTTCACAGAGCTGAATATTAAGGATCTTCAAGTAAGATTTCCAGATTCAGAAAGGAGCCAGTAGATGACAGGATGAAGGGTGGGATATGCTCATGCGAATTCAGCTGTGGCATATGCACAAGACTAATTTCAACTCTTCAGTATCCAAGTTATTTTTGGTTTGGGTCAGCATTAAGGCTATCTAAATGTTACTGTTTCTGTTGAGCATCATGTCATAGCTATTATAGTATGTGATTTTCAGGCTTGTTCATACTTGATGTGCTACTTTTTGCTAATCATGTGCATCAACAGTTCTTCTACACGTTAACATATTTTGAGGCTGTGTAGGAGTTATGTGCCAGAGGGAGTAAATCTAGCTATGTATATAAGGTGAATTACAAATGTGGATTAAACGTGTGAGAATCAGGGACATTCCATACCAAAATACTTTGCTTGAGTCAAGTGACCTATTTGAAGAACTCCATTAGCTTGTAGTAATACCAGGGGTTTAACCATTGTATACATCACCTACTGGATGGCTGAAATAAGACATACTTATCCAACTGATATATATACTTTCTCTCAAAAAGAATCCATCCCAGCTGTCTTGATACTCACCCAGGCTTAAGTCAGCCTTCAGACCCTTTTCTTTGCGAGCTTGTATCAACAACAGAACTGTTACCTTTGGTGTCAAACTTACTGGCACCTTTCCTATGAATTAAAAGAGGAATGGTGTTAGTGGGCAGCAGTCCAAGATAGTGATCTTCAAGCACAAAAGTTGCTTAACATTCATTTTCTGTTTTGCACTTAGAAACTGAACATGTTTATGTTTAGATATGTGACTGGGAAAGTATTCCCAGTATGAGCCTCGCAGGTGTCTGTGAGGCTCAGGGACTTTGGATAGCTATTCTGGCAAATTTTCACAGGTAAGCCCATACGGTGAAATCTTAACGTCCCCATTAAAATCATTGACACAAAGATCTCACTGAGAGTCAGGAATTTAACTGAACTTTGAATTTCAAGGCCATAGTCTTGTGGCTTTTGCAAACTGTAAGTAAAGTTCAGGTTCATGACCACCTGAGGAACTAGAATGTACCTAAGTCTGTGAGAACCAGTGAGATGCATCCCAGAGTCCTGAGGGAATTGGCTGATGTAGTTGTCAAGCCACTCTCCATGGTATTTTTAAAGTCATGGTAGTCATGAATTCACCATTGTATTGGTGAAGTGTCAGGTGACTGGAAGAGGGGAAATATTGTACCTATCTTTTAAAAGGGTAGAAAGGAGAACCGTGGCAGCCTAGGACCTCCCAGCCGTACCTCTGTGCCTGGGAATATCATGGAACAGATTCTCCCAGAAGCTGTGATAAGGTGCGTTGAGAACAGGGAGGTGATCCGAGACAGCATGGCTTCACCAAGTGCAAGTCTTCCCTGACCAACCTAGTAGCCTTGAATGACAGAGTGACCACATTAGTGGACGAGAGAAGGGCTACACGTGTCATTTATCTGGATTTCTGCAAAGCCTTTGACAGAGTTCCCCACAACATGCCTGTCTAAATTGCAGAGATGAATTTTATGTGTGGACCATTGGATGGATAAGAAAGTGGTTGGATGATCACAACCAGAGGGTAGTCGTCAATGGCTCAGTGTCTGGATGGACATCAGTGACAAGTGGTGTCCCTCAGGGGCTATTTAATGTCTTCATTAATGACATGGATGAAGGGATCGAATGCACCCTCAGCAAATCTGCAGATGACACCCAGCAGAAGGATGCACCTGGGTCAGACCAACTCCCGGTATTAACATAGGCTGGGGATGAACAGATGGAGAGCAGCCCTGGGGAGAAGGACTTGAGGGTGCTGGTGGGTGAGAGGCTGGACATGACCCAGCCATGTGCACTCACAGCCCAGAAAGCCAAACGTGTCCTGGGCTGCATCCAAAGCAGCGTGGGCAGCAGGGCCAGGGAGAGGATTCTGCCCCTCTGCTCCGCTCTGGTGAGACCCCACCTGGAACACTGCATCCAGCTCTGGGGTCCCAGCACAGGAAGGACATGGACCTGTTGGATTGAGTCCAGAGGAGGAACACCAAGATGATTGGGTGGATGGACCGCATTTCCCATGAAGACAGGCTGAGAGAATTGGGCTTGTTCAGCCTGAAAAAGAGAAGGCTTAAGGGTGACCTGATTGCAGGCTTCCAGTACCTGAAGGCAACCTACAAGTAGTTTTTATAAGTGCATGTAGTGAAAGGACAAGGGGCAATGGCTTCAAACTGAAAGAGAATAGGTTTGAACTATATGTTTGGAAGNGTCCCAGCACAGGAAGGACATGGACCTGTTGGATTGAGTCCAGAGGAGGAACACCAAGATGATTGGGTGGATGGACCGCATTTCCCATGAAGACAGGCTGAGAGAATTGGGCTTGTTCAGCCTGAAAAAGAGAAGGCTTAAGGGTGACCTGATTGCAGGCTTCCAGTACCTGAAGGCAACCTACAAGTAGTTTTTATAAGTGCATGTAGTGAAAGGACAAGGGGCAATGGCTTCAAACTGAAAGAGAATAGGTTTGAACTATATGTTTGGAAGAAATTCTTTACTGTACACGTGATGAGGCACTGGGACAGGTTACCCAGAGAAGCTGTAGATGCCCATCCCATCCCAACCCCAAGGCCAGGTTGGATGGGCCTCTGAGCAGCTTGGCCTAGTGAAAGGTGTTTCTGCCCATGGCAGGAGTGTTGGAACTAGATGGTCTTTAAGGTCCCTTCCATGGCTGTTCAATGATTCTATTCTTAAAAAGGCACAAACCCCAAAAACTTGCTTGAGAAAATGACTGTAATCTCAAAACATGCATTCAGTATTTTTTCCTTAGGTGGAGTTTCTGCTGGAGATTTTCACATTGCTGTTAGCAGATGTGGTACTTTCTTGAGACAGCTTGTTTGCTGATATTAGTTGAGTATCTTTCCTATAATGTATGTGTAGGAGGGGTCAAATAATAATTCCATCTCATTTCTCTCCCTTTGCAGGCCCTCTACAATTCAATCAAGAATGAGAAGCTGGAATGGGCAGTGTAAGTATACTTCCCCTGTGTAGAAATTAGGAGTTTAAAAATAGTACCTGTGTAGTAATCTGTTTATACCTCCTATGTCACCATCTGTGTGGGCTCCAAAGCCTGTAGAAGATAGCCAGCGTGCATAATGAGTTTGCTTTTTTGCTAATGAATGACCTGGCAATACAGCCTCATCTGTTTCTCCAGCAAGGGGAGTTGTTAATGATACGAGCCAACTGCATTTGTAAGGAAAGAGGACATTTCATTTAGTTGGAAACTTCAGCCTGAAAAGAGAGAAATTAAATCCTCTGTTGTTCTATGACTGTATAAATAAAACAGAAGTTGACTTCTCCCTTTATCTTTCTGTTCATTGTGTCAGAACCGCTGAATAGAAACACACGTCTTGGATTGAGTTTCCTGCTGTTGGTTTATTGTCTTGGTTTGTCTCCTGATTAACTATGGATAACTTGACAACAACCTAATGTGAACGATGATAAATTGGACAAAGTCTGCTATCCCCCCCTCCAATCCTTAGTTGCTTTTGACAGACTAACACTTGTTAACTATGGAAATGCTGCAGACAAGAAAAAGCTTCAATTTCTAATTGTGTTAAACTGACATTTCTCTGTGCTTAGGTTTCATGTGGTCTAGTTAGGCCAGGAAAGGGTAGAAGTGTCTCCTTTTGATTTTGCGACATGCAGAACAGTGGATTTTGGTATAAAATAGAAGAATGATGTCTTTTATATATTTTGGCTATACAAAGGTATTTCCCTGCATGTATTTACGTAGCTGAAACCTCACCTTCTTGGGAACAACTCATCTGGAATGCATGCTCATGCACCTCTTGTGCTAGAAGTCCTAGCAACTGCCATAGGTCTTGCAGGCCCAGTGGCTTCTGGTCTTCATTGTTTTAAGATCATGATCTGCAAACACATTTCTTGTCAGTGTGTGCAGCCTCACAAGGGCTGCTGGTTCCAAGTGGAATTGCTGTCCCAGTTCAGAAATGTGTTAGGTGATGTCAGAGTAGTAAAGAAGGTGTGCTATTAAGGGGAGTCAGCAAGAAGTGCCATCTCTGATGACCATTAAAAGTCATGGTGGGAGACATTTTCGTAGACTGTGACTTGGACCTGGAATACGCTGTGTGAATCTTTCACACCAAAGCTGTTTGCCAGACATTGTCACAGGTACTTTAGAACCAGCAGAATCCGTCATGTGACTTTCTTGGTGTCAGAATTTTCCTCCAGCTCTTGCCAAGAGACCATACCGTGTCTAATACACTTGCGCAGCCTCCAGGTGGGAACTGGCTCATGACTGGCTCTGCTCCCGTGAGCCTCAGTCAAGGTGATTTATGAGATAGCTTGCTCCTGTATAGGTGGTAACTGCTTTGGCATTTACATAGTCTAGTCCATGTCCTTTGTTTGGGGGAAAATGCCAAGCAGGCTGGAAGAGGGATAATTCAGACTCCTTCTCAGATAAGGCTTTGGGTGGATATAAAGCTACTTCCTTACAGGAGAATGCTCAAAGGTGGCAATTTGTCTTTTGCAATCTGAGACTGATGTGTAGCTACAACTGATGTTACAATTACTTTCTACAATGAGAAACAAAGCTCATCCTGGGCATAGTCAGTACCTTGAGAGCTGAGAGTACTGGCTGGAAGAGGGAGTGTTAAGATGTTTCTGTTCATTTTTATAGATATGTGTGGTTGATTTAAAGAAATAACCCCAAGGAGCCCTGTGGCTGGCTGAGCTTGAGGGAGGAGGCACATAACTCTCTTGCTCTACTGCGAGAGAAAGCTGAATGGGAAGGAGACATGGTCAGTTTTGTTCTGGTGGGACCAAGGAAGATCCCCTCTCCCTTTTAAAGATTATTCCTTTGCTTCCCCAATGCACTTGGCAGGGTAAGAAGTGGGAGATAAGGCAAAGGTGAAGATAAAACTGCAAACCCCAGTATAAGCTCTCCTGCAGTGCGGGCATGTCAAAGGAATGCCTTTCCTTCAGCCAGGAATCCTTTGAGGATCTAAGATGCTCATGAGCTAAGCAAAGGTTTAAGAGCTGCTTGGAAGTACATTATTTAGTGAATTAATTGCTATCAGTAAGTCCATAGGCAGGAGAGGGTAATGGTGAAACATAAGATGGGGAAAGACTGCTATCCAATCCTTATCTTACTAGTAGTGATCTAGGTGTGTTATCATCTTAAACAGTTGGCAGTACATTTCCAGTAGAATTACAGTCTGATCCAAAGCCCACGCAAAGAAAAGGCTACCATTGACTTCAATTTTGTAATCACAAGAAGTGACACCTTAATCAGCAGATGTTCTCCAGAGACTTTCAGTAGGAGTATTCATTTATCCTTTTTGAACGGGAAAGCATGAGTACAGCTCTGAAGAGAGAATTGCATTACAGCTCTTCTTCTGCAGTAGTGCCTGGTTCAAGTTCTCCACAAAGTTAAAAGTGAATCACATACCATAATCTGTAAAATAAAGAGATCTGACCTGGAATTTACCCTGAACTGGTAAGTGTGGGGTCCTGAAAGCACACTTTTACTCCACACTGCACACCCCAAAGGTGTGAATTATTCTTCACGTCCGTTGTGGATGTGCTTAAATTTGAAACAAGGGAAATTTGAAATCAACCTTTAAAAAAGTTTTCTAGAAATAAGCCTTTTAAACCAGGACCCAAGTTTGCCTGGATAAACTAGAGAAGTGCTTTCACTGGAGGTTTTTGTGAACTGGCTATTCTGTCTGGAATGGGTTAGGAAGAGTAGATCCAGCCATAGAGGCAAAGAAGCCTCCTAAAATCTCTTCAGTCCTGTTGTCTTTAATACTGTATCTCAGGTTTTTTAGGTGTTTCTCATTCTTTGGCTTTCACACTGACCATTGTCAGCTTTAGGCTGAAAAAGAAAAATCCATTTGATTACAAAGGTGCCAGAGCTAAGTATGTTTTGTTTGCATGATGTTTACATGGAAATGTGGTGGTGGCCATTACTGTTTTCCATTGTTTGTAATACTGTGTCTGTTTCCTGCTGAAGGTAATAGGAATAACAAAATCATCATCCTGAAATAGGTGATCTAGAATTAATATATGAACTCCCAAAGCACTGCCTACAAAATTGCTAAAGCTTAGTGGCTGCATTTGAGCCAGTTGTGTCCCAGAAGCGTCCTCTCAGCAGAGCAGTGTAGCTTTCAGGAGAATCACTTGGTTTCTAACTAGTCAATGATACACTTTTCTTTCCAGAGAAGTTTACATGGACATGATATATTCTTTTTTTGTTTTTCTGGACTACACTGAAAAATTATCTCCTTTCAGCCAAAACAAAACAGGTCATTGAGATAGTGATGGTGGGAAAGAGAGGCTGCCAAATCAAACTGTGATGCTGAGATCAGAGTAGTTACAAAGACATCTGTGCTGAAGCTCACCTTTTTCTAGGTCAAAGTGAGGAATCTCTTCCTATTACAATTAACTTTTTGTCTCCTGAGTTCTAGGATGTTTCCTGTTTGCAGCTTCTTGATTGGTTTTAGAGTGGGCTCAGGTGATATTCAGCCTGGTTCTCTTTTCTTCCCTCCTCCCACTGGGAATGATGCCAAAACTTCTCTCAAGTCAGTTTCCTAATACAGATGCTGTCAGTTCCACAGATGCATGTTAGAAACCTGATTTTTTTTTCAGTTGCAATATTTAAATGGATGAACCCAACTTTCTGCTATTTGGACAAATGCAGAGACAAAGCAGATTTTTAAAAATGAAGGGCTTGACCACATCGTTCCAGATTAGTGACTTAAAATTTTCCAAGGCAGAGCCTCAAATCAGACTGTAGAGTGTACAGAAATAATTTTTTTACTGAGAGCATCAGATGGTGCTTTTCTCCCAGAAGACAAAAATTGGACTTCCTTGTATAGTGTCTTTTTGGGGAAAGGCAAAAAATGCTTTTCTTCACCAAAGTGGCAACATCTGAATTTTTGTGTTTTTCACATCTCTATGTTTAAGAATAAGAAGCAAACTCCTTCTAGCTGTCAGTGACCATGTATTTGGGAAGCAAAACATTGTTGTTTCAATGCTGTGGCTGCAAATAATAGCGCAAGCAGATCCTGGCTTTGGTGTGTTGGGTCTCATGGGCAGCCAGAGGGCTGGTTACTGCACTCTCTGCAGGTCCTTTTCCAAAGAGACAGGCTTAGGGAGGTGGAACTGAAGGTCCTTGTTTTGGGAAGCCTTGCAAACATGATGTACCATAACCAGTCTTGGTGAAACTCTGCAGATGGTAACCTTTTCCTGTCACCAGGACCCTGCAGAGCCGAGACACTGTAAGTCCCATTTCCTGTGGATGGAAAGTGGGACATAAAAGATGTTTTGCAGCTATCAATGCTTTTCAGTCATCAGGAAGGGGTCACCAGAAGAATTGGTTCCAGACCCAGAGCAGGGAATGATCTTCCTCTGCTGATCAGGGACAGAAAATCTCTTACGACTTCCGCAAGCCTCATTATGATGTTTTGCCTACTAAAAGGTGTTTTGGAACCATTGTGGGTTTTTTTCCCCCAAAGGCACAAGGATTGTGCTACTTCCTGTATGAAATGGAAAGGAGAGGCAATAGTCCTGTCCTTAAAAAGGACCTGAGCTATGCCTGTGTGACACTGCATCCATGACTCTGAACGTACCTGCACAGGGACCCCCACCCACTGACTCTTAGCCCACATCACTGGAGGCTTTCACGCTGGGGATGTTACAGCACATGGATGATCTGTGAGAGCCATCTGAGGATGGGGAAGCAGTCACATTCCCCACAGTTTAGGGTTTCAAACAAAGATCAGTTTTCAGGTTTATGTACCCAGAGGCCCACTGAATTTTATGCAGTTCTTTCTTCCAAAAGTATCCTAAAGGCTTCTTAGAAGCAAGCTCAAATTGTTAAATCCCTGATAAACAGTATTTATGACCTATCTATTCAGCCAGGTTTGGAAGATACCTGAGGAAAGGCTAATGCTTGAACATTTTTTGCTTCTTTGACATTCCTCCAAATCGTCTTGCTTTCTTCCTATGTTTGACCACTGAAGCAACGTGGAGTATTTGAGTAAATGAGTCCCAGATCCCAAGGTTTTCATCCACTTGTTGTTTGTAATGAGTCCTTTTGCCTCTCTGGCTCCCTTCATTGCCTCTTGCAGACTGACTCGTGCATCTTGCCCTCGTGCATATTGTCAAGAGCACTCAGCTCTCAGAAATGCCTGGAGCTTGTGCATCTCAAAAGATGTCCCATTTTCATGATAGAACAAAAGACCAATTAAAGGTTTTGTTCAGTGCTACCAGCAGTCATGACAGCAGATGCTATTTTGTCCTTGTCCACCATGTCTTTTGAGGAATTCCTGTTTCAATTGCTGCCCTAGAGGTGCTGAGTTTAAGAGCACTGCCCCTAGCACTTCAGTGGTGTCCAGGATGCCCCAGGACTGCTCATCACACCACTGTGGCTGCTTGGTTAAGAGCACTGGTATATTCCCACAGGACAGTTGATCAGTACACAGTAATTCACTCCCATAGTTCCAAAGGAGATGGTTTATTCCAAGAAAATGTTAAGCCTTTTGCTGCAGTTCGTCTCTGCTGACAAGGAGAAATCTACTGTGTCCTTGGCTGAAATCCCAGAATTCAGAAGGCACTTCTGTGTGACAAATCAGCCTGAGTGCTTATGCCCTTTGAGAGATGTTAGTCTGGATTAAGTGCCTCAGACTCATGTTGAGAGAATTTGCTTCTGGAATGGACATATATCTAAGAAACACATAACACACAGTGGTTCAGACTTACCAGCAGCTAGTGAGTGTAGCAGACACAGGAAGGGTGGGGACAAAAAAAATTGTCAGAAATACCTACACTTTTTGAGTTGGGAAAGGGCTCCAACCAAAGCATACTTGAAGAAGTCCTTATTGCTTTGACTAATAAAAAATTTTTGTAGAACTTTCTGTGCTGGAGTAGGAAAGCACACATCAATAGTCTGAAAGACGCAAGGACTGCTCTTCCATGCAGGAATCAGGTCTTCAAGTAAAAGTTTCGCTCCTCTTAATTAGAAGACCTTGCAAGATAACATCATGAAGATATGGTGCACCTCCTTGACTATATCTCTATAATTAATATGAAAGTCAAATGCTTGGGAACATTCCCTGGTACTACAGAGTTCACTAATCCCCCATGTTTCTGGATTTGGTTTCCTTGTTGTCAAACCAGTCTCTTATCCTTTTCCCTCCTTAGACTAAGTTATTCCCCAGAAGACCATTTCATAGAACCATAGAATCATTTTGTTTGGAATCATCTAGTTTGGAAAAGACCTCCAAGATCATCAAGTGGAACCTTTGACTGAATATCACCATGTCAACTAGACTATGGCACTAAGTGCCACATCCATTTGTTTCTTGAACACCTACAGGGATGGTAACTCCACCGTCTCCTTGGAAAGTTGGTTCCAATGCTTAACCACCCTTCAGTGAAGAAATTTCTCCTGATATCCAACCTGAACCTCCCCTGGCACAGCTTGAGGCTATGTCCTCTCATCCTCTCACTGGTTGCCTGGGAAAAAAGGGCAACCCCCACCTGGCTATAACCTCCTTTCAGGTAGTTGTAGAGAGTGATAATGAACCTCCTTTTCAGCAGAGCTGAGGATAACATAGGTTTGTTGCTCTAGCCTGCAGTTCTTGGAGGACTTTTTTTTGAATGGTCATTCCCATAAGCAGTCATGCTTGGAGTGTATCCCTAAAAGAGCTTCTGGATTGACATATGCCTTGCTAATCCTCCCATAATACATGCCTTTGAACATATACATGTGTTTGGAATGTCTGCCGAGCTTGCACTCTCTCCTAATCATCTGGGTCCAGTGAGATGCAGCAACTTGAGGTCCACCCCCAGTGGGTTGGCAATATTAGCCATCATTATGCTCAAATGATAATTTTTTCTTTTTAAATCAGATGCTGGTCTCAGGAGGTGTTGCCCTCATGACTTTCCAATAACAGCCTTCATCTTCCCTGAGACACCTTTCCTAGTCACCTGGAAGGGAATGTATGTGGACTTCAAAGGATGAAGGGCTGCTCTGTAATCTGGCCTGTTCTCTGAAAACCATTGTCCTACTCTTGTGATGGACACCCTTTATTTTCTAGGTTGCCTAGTCCTTTTTAGCCTTTGCCTGTGACAAGCAAAAAGGTATTTATTAGTCAGACAATGCTTGTAACTTGCATTGTTGTCCCCAAGAGCTATGTTGAATACATTGCCCTAATAAGTAACATTTTGAACAGCATTTTGTTTCCAAAGTAAAGATAACATAATTCACCTAGTGTAGTTTTTATTTTTAAATTACTACTTTTATGTTAGTCTGCACAGGAAAATAAAGAAAAAGAGGTAGAGTCTGTGTTTCATGTGCTAAGTTAGGGGGTAAGTGATCTTCAGTATTCTAATTATTTTAATTGATGCCTTTTCTTGGTCTTAAAAATTAAGAGCTAGACACGGTTAAAGGAAAAAGAGTTTTACTTCAGTATTTAATAAGGATTTTTATGGTGCACCACTTTGCCAAGGTGTAATGCACCAAAATGCACACACACAATAGATTGCGTATGTGATACATAGACTTTGCAAATTAGCATATCTATAAAGATTCCTCAATGAGAAGCTTGAACGAGTAGCATGATATCTTCCATTCTGAGGAATTTCCCTTTGGATGGGCCTAATCTTAATTTACAGGAGGTGTTCTAGAGAGGACCTTGGTTTTTCAGGATAGCGTAGGGCTTTCTGTCTTCCAACTGCTAGGCCTTTAGGATGTTTGGTTTCCTGGCTTTGGTTTCCTGGCAGAATACTAAGACTATGCTAAGTTATCGGAGTTAAGGAATTACAAGTATACATACTAAGAGCACTGAGGATACATAAAAGCTATATAAAAGGTATATATAAAAGAAAAGGCAAAAAATTATGATGGCATGTCTTGGTTTGAAAGACAGGTGTCTGCTGAGGAAGGCCGGAGACCCCCTTGGAATGGAAAATATAACCCCCTTCCTCCGAATTATTATAAATTTGAAATTAAGGGGCTTTCAGGCAAAGATATGAGGAATAGGAATTACAGGTTTTTTTTTCCTAATATATATTTGTTATATATATATATATATATATATAAAAACAA